>JAGTTH010006055.1:0-85001 GCA_022606485.1 Agraylea sexmaculata | reverse complement strand
TAACAAGATAATGATGTCGATCGGGCAAAGACGGTAAATGGTGAAGAAATGAGTTTTTTCATCCCGCTTTTCTTATTACAGTATTATTTTTTATTGTTGCCAACGAAGACTTTCACAATTTCATTCGTCGAAATTCATATTCACTATTGAATTTATTTTTGTTCTCTTTCGTCAATCAATCAACGAACAGATTAAAAGCGCTTTTAATTCATTTGAATGGTATGTATATTTTTGTTCGTCTTGAAAGGTTTCTCGATAACAATATTTACATTGCTGAAAATTCATTGCAAAAATATCGAATTACATGAAAACAATCATTAATTAGCACCAACATTATTACACTTTTGTATTTATAAATTGTTACGGTTTCTATTTCATTCAAAATGAAACCTTTTCCCTATAAAATGCATTCATTTTCATTACAATTTTAAAAATGTCAAAAATATAATGTGACTTATAAAATACATTACATAAATATTATATGGCAACATTACCACAAAAAAATGACCCAAATTATAATATATACATATTAATTAATCATTTATTGGATATTGATAAATTGCAACACTGTTTATATCAATAAACCAGACTTTCAGAGCCATAATCCGCCGAATTGTTTACATCAAATACCGATTCTTTAAAATTAACTAGCATATTTGAATTAATAATAAATTAATACATTTTTCCTTTAAAATATTTTAAATACATTGGAAGAATAAAATATTCTTAAAGATTAGAAGTCCATCCCATTTATTACAATAATTTGATAATTAAATTATAATCACCACTAAAAATTGTATAAATATAATACAGGTGGACTTTTTTATAATTATTAATAATCAAAAATCTTTCATGGTTTTGGACTAAACTTTGGGCTGGCATTTTATAATCACCAGTTTCTGTCAAATACGCAGTAGTGGATGTCACGTTGACATGTATCTGTTGTCTCTGTTAAATACGTCATGAATTATGAAATAATATTTAATATATTTTTTATGCAATACTCTTCTAGGTACCTCCTAAAATATTCTTATTTAGCTCAAGTCCATCCTGTATAATATATTTCAAATGCTATTAAAGTATTAATTTATGATGTTAATAATAAATTATTATTTCGCCACATCCAGCCAAAGCTCTCCCAAAGCCAAATAAAAATTTCATGAATATTTTATTTGTAGTAATATATTTGTATGTGGGTTTAGGTAAAGTTTGTTGTGTAGATCGAATCTAGATTTGGATAGCAGAGGTCATGTTTCCTGTTAAATGATGAACGAGGGACTCTTTTCAGATAAAATACAAACACATCATCCTTTTTTCAGAGAAGGGAGAAGAATGAAAAGAATAATATAGCTCTTCTGAGCCTCTCCTCTTTGTAGACGTTACCAAACTTAATCAACTTTACACACATATTCAATTTTCTAGAATGGCCGGCTTCGTGAAAAACTTCACGCTTTTCTCATACAGAAAAAATGTGATGAGTCAATACTTTATCCGTTTATATTTTTTTCATAAACAACTCGATACAATGTATTTGTTATTAAATATAAAATGGTATTCTTCCCAAATGGATGAAATAAAATTAATTAATCATATCAAGGCTCTCTATGATTTCCTGGATTATAAAGTGGTATTGTCCTATGTTACTTTAATAGTAAAAAATCATACGCTCATATTTTGAATTAAAATGGGTCTTGGATAGATTATTTATTTATTATTTAAACAAAAATTGATAATTTGTAGTAAATTACATATATACAGTGTACACTTGAACTAAGAATATTTTAGGGGGTTTTAGGGTATCGCAAAAAAAGTTAAACAAATGTAATTTTTTTATTATTTAAATCTACATCCACCACTGCGTACTTCACAGAAACAACTAATTTAAAGGTGGCGGCCCAGATTCAATTCCAAAAGTTCAAAATATATATTTTTTAGTTAATAATAATTTTAAAAAATCTCAATTAGTTCAAGTTCACCCTGTATTATATATTATATTTTTTACTTGCTGGAAAGTCTCAATGCAATATTCCCTTATATTTTTTCGTTCATAATAAATTATTAAATATTTTCCAATCTTTGTTTTTTTTTAATTGTATAGTTATTTTATGATCTGATCGGAAATCTGAAAGTGGTATATTTTTACTAACGAATCTTCACAGTTATAATTTCCTCATTATGTGTGGCAATATTACTTTGAAAAACATGCGAAACAAAGACGAATTTATCACCAAAAGGTTTCGTATATGGCGTTGCTTTTACCGCTCGTACTGTTTATCTGTCACTTGTCGATATTTCTAATAACACTATACCGTCTTCCACTTAATATGTTATATATTCAAGGACAAATAATTATATAAACAATTTACGTGATAATTTAGGAGGTTTTTGTCTTGTGGCTTAAAATTTTATTGCCTTCTGTTGTCGGATTTAAAGACTTTTTGAGGAGCACAGTATATGTATAATATGCGCATGTATGAAAACAATATGCATGATTGTATCATATTATCCTGGTTGAAGTGTACCTTTCTCTAAATCATATTTAAATGGATGTTAAGTGTTGTGGTGTTAAACCACATAATATTCTAGTGTGGCATAACAATGGGACACACACTAGGATCACTATTATTGTGGCTGAGTGGTGATTTAGAATGGCTTACAAGTCTGTGGTTTTGAAAGCCATCAAAGTTGTTCATTATTAAATTCGAACAATTAGCGCTTCAATTGTCTTTTTTGGTATTGTCAAGCTATGAAATATTTTAAAAGTAGACTTTATGACTATGAAAACTTTTGGGTGCACGGAACAAAACACCAACTTTAATGGCCAAACATGCTTTGAGTTCCATGCGCGTTAAAACAATGGTTAAAATCACATTTCATTGTATTAATATATATAAATATATATTAAATAAATTTATTTATTTATTAACGCCCCGAGGAGCTTTTTTAAGAAGTTCTTTTTTATACACAACAACGTGTTAATTGTCTGTCGGTGATCTTAACTATTACTAGTTACACAGGTCACCGACTTAATAATCAGTATTTACCTTACAATACAGGAAATCAGAGTAAACCTGGATCAAGACGATCGATCGCGATTTTATTAATGTTATTCCCGATATCCCAGTCGTAATAACCGATCAAATCAATTAAAAAAATCTTGACTTGAGCGGGATTTGAACCCATGATCACAGTATTTGTAGCCACGCTTCTTATCCCCTGAGCTATTACGCTGGTCATGCGTATTGTTTTTATATATTGGAAAGTGGTTGTCACTAGTACATCCGCATTTTATACATATACTGTGGCCACCTGCAACACTCCATCCCTAGTCCCTGAAATCCGACAATCGAGAGCAAGAATTTTCTTTCAAAAACATACGAAATGTTATTGAATATATCAAGTATATTTAAATGACGCACTTTGCCATATTAAGTGTAATTTTATTAGAAATATCGACAAGTGACAGATAAACAATACGAGCGGTAAAAGCAGTGCCGTACGAACCCTTTGTCGATAAATTCATCATATTTTTGAAGTATTATTTTATTGTTTAGCTCTAAAAATATCTGAATAAATGGTTGAATGGAATTCGATTAAAAGATCCATTTGGGGGTTTGTGAATAGTTTAGAGTTCCATTGTCAGCAATTGGCACTTTCCCATACTGAAATCTTTTTTTTTTCCGCCTACTTTCACTCGAATAATTCACATTCTTTCTTTTTCATCTTCTGTATGTGAATTTTCGTCCCCGCCCTTGAAATAAAACACAATACATTCAATGCGAATTCAACAGCGCGATTCAAATGGCATTTATATAATCTCTTACTGCTTTAATTTAATCCTGAATAAAATATATAAAAAATATTAAATTTTATAAATAAATTAATTCTGAAAACAACACTTTTTGTACATTAGAATATGATTGTGTAATTGAATTAATTTTTATTATTGTCTATAGAAATAATAAAACAAGAGTCTCCTCTGACATTTTGTATTTAAATACTAGTTCATTAAAAAAAAACAATTAGCAACGAATTTGCGCACCTGAGTGAACTCTTTTCCACCAATTCTGCCACCTACAAAGCTAGTTTAGAAGCGAACTTATAAATATAGTAACAAATAAAATTGATTGCCTCCTACACCTTACTTCATTTTATTTTACATACATTTTATACATATATTTTTTTATAATACTATTATTTATTTTTGTATATGTAGTTTTCATTTTTGTTTACCTTTTCTATAACTATTGTTTTGTCTCTAAAAAAGCTCTTATTAGCGTTGGATATACGGAAATAAAGAAATAAAATTATAATATGAATAAGTAAACACATTTTTTATGATTATTTCATATGAAACCAGGAGAACTTACTTTAGTCGAAGTGTTTTCTCGATGTACATATGTTTGTTGATATAATCCAATAACAATTATTATCATTAATTATATTTTTAAATACAAAGCGATATAAACAATAAGACTTTTAAATTTACTTGTTATAACTAAATATGTGTTGATTTTAATATTCGTTATATACAAATAAAGTTAGGTTAGGTCTATTGTGGGCAAGATTAAAAATGTGCGGTATTTGAATACTTTTAGAAATGGGTGATTTTTCAGATATAATGAAGTTTTTTTATTATACTTATTTGTAAATGTTAATCTAAAGTATTATTTTGTCGTGTGTCTTTAATCAGCGAAGCATCAGTCTGCCGAAAATGTACTTATCGCATTTGTACCGAAAGCATTGGTTGGGAAATTCAGTGACAATGGGGACAGTGTTGGTGGTAAATTTCTTCTGGCTTAGTATTCTATTATTTGTGAACATGGCAAACAATGGGTTGAAGAATGAAGGTCGTGTGATGGTGGGGTGTGGTTTTATGGGGGTGGCGATATTGCGATATGGTTGTAGTGGTACACAATGCGGTCCAAGGTCTCTGAACATCTCCATTTACTAATATACTACACCCTTAACCATGACTTTTAATAATAAATATTTTTACGTTTTTAATTTTATTAAAAAGAGAGTTTATTCTCGATAATTGAACACTTTTTCAACAACAATTTGTCCCGATATCAGAGACACCATGGCATAAACCCCCTCCCACCCCACGCCATCGCTAATATCGAAAAAATATATAACAATATACAGGGTGGACTTGAAATAACTAAGAATAAATAGTTTAGGCGATGATAGGATATCATAAGGATAATTTAAAATATATAAAAAATAATATAAATAGTGCTTTTAAAATCGAGTTTGGGCCACCATCTTAGAATCAGCAGTTTCTGTGAAGTACTGATTAGTGACTGTTACGTGTGTATTGTGTCTTTTAAATACTATTTAAAAATAATAATTTTAGTATACTTATTTTTTATGCACTGTAATAAAATAAACATAAATTAATTAAGTTTAATTATTAATTACATAATTTGTTAGGTATTTAAAAAAAACACTTAAATTCTTTCATTTTAAATCAATCAATTTTAATCAAGTATCAAGATTTTGATGTATATTTTTACTGTACTTATTTTTTATACATAGTGCACTTAAACTAACTGAAAATATCATTGAAAAAATATCAAAATAAATATTCTTAATTGAAGAATTTATTTTTAAATATTAATAAAAAATAAATAATTAAAAATATTTCGTGCTTTTGGAATCTGGTTTGGGTCGCCATCTTGGAATCAGCTGTTTTTATAAAATATAGTTTTTTCAATTACATATTTTTGCGATACCCTAACACCAATATCAAATTAAATAATGCAATGCAGATTGGACTTTGAATCAGTAAAAATATATTTTTAGTAATAAATTAATTTACAATTTGGGTTACATGTTTATGCCAACTGTATTTCTTTCCGCAAATAATAATAAGCCGCTGTCATTACACATTAATCCGAAATAAATATAGTCGTAGCTAAGCGATATATTTATATTTGTGATAGAATATATTAAATCTCATAATAAATCTATGTAAATGTTCGTGTTAAAATCATATACAAATTAAGCTTGATAAAATTTAATTCTGTCTGCTATACGTAATTAATATTATTAATTACTAAACAAAATTGCGATACCCTACCACCCCTTAAATATTCTCAGTTATTAAGTCCATCCTGTATATAAAGGATATTTCCCTCCTTTAATTTTAGTACTTTTACTCTTAATGCATATAAATTCGATAATACAAGCATTCATTGTACTTATGAATAGAGCTTTTCTACTCAATAATGTTTTTTTGCCATTTTCATTCCAGTTTTCAAATATAAACCAACTCTAAATTAAACAAGGATAGAAATTTGTTTTATCGGATTTCGTCAACGCATCAAAAAAAGTTATTAATTCTACTTAATAAGATAATTTATCACTTCGGAGTGTAAACGATAATTAATCCAATGTTGTTGTATATAATATTTAATTTATTTTGGATTAAGGTTTAATGGTCACAATAAACAAATATTAAGCTCTTTTATAACAAAAACCATTTATATCGCAGCTTTATTATTTGAAAGGCAATCTCTCATTTGAGATTTTTTATATTAAATATCTAGTAATTGGTAATCCAAGGGGCAAAGGGAGGTAAATACATAATATATCGAATATTTTAATAATTAATCGTGTATTTTTATACACCAATAGATAAAATGTGGCCTAATTTTTAAAATATGTTGTTACGACACAATTATCGAGATTGACAGTCCGTAAACGTATTGACATTTTCCCAGCTAAACGTGACAATTTGTAAGTTTCCAGGCTTTAAGGGTGGATAATCGCAAATATCAATAATATATAATACTATGTCGGGGGTTGTAATATGAGCTAATAATGAGGGCAATATTGTGTATTATTATTACAACACTTCACCCTCTTAATAACAAAACAGAATACACTTATTATGGAATAGACTAATTAATAATTTTTTTAAATTTATATTAAGCAGTATATTTTAGTAAGAATGTAACAAGAGAGTCTTTGTATATATTATAAATGAACCCTCTGCAAATATTTGTCCCCGCTTGAATGACTTGAGCGGCTTATACAAGTTCCTAATACGATTTTGTATATATTACAATAAAATGGCATTAATATTTTATTTCAGAATACTGTCGATAAGTTGGTGCAAAGAGCCAATGCTTCCATTTTGATAGGCACATCTTCTTGGAAGGAGCAGTTCGTTGAAGCTTTGACTGTCAGCGCTGGTGAGTTATTATTTTAATTTAAATATATGGATCATCTTGCTTAGCACGGTGTACGTAATCTTGGAGGTCATTAATCAAAACCACCCTTGTTGTTATAATGAATTATACTTTTGCAGGTGATGATGGCTCTGAAGATGGCGAGGGTGAACCCAAGAAGCCATCTTGCTCTGATTACTTCATGCATATACTCACTGTTTTTTGGAAGGTTGTCTTCGCATTTGTTCCACCTACAGGTAATAATTAATGTTAAATATACTTGGTCAAACAAAGGATTAAAAGCACTAAGCATAGAAGGAAATATAATAATAAAGTACACGACCAATTCTGAAAGATTATACGATACATAAACTCACCCATAAAACTTTTCTTTGAAACAAATTATATAATTACTCTTTGTTTCTTATGATTGTAAAGCAAATTTCAAACTTAACAAATAAAATAGGTGAGATTACTATATTGTCATATTACACTACCGTTTATGGTAAGTTTGTCTATAATATCTCTAAAGTTTGATATTTAATCTACAAACATAACAAACAAAGAGTAGCTAAGTAACTTATATTTTATTAACATTTCTTAAAAGTGGATTAATCGAATGAATTTATTAAATATGTATTAAAAAAGCAAACATGAGATTGATCACCAGAGGCCGTAATTGGCCACACCAAAAAACGATAATATTATATTATGTTACCTTTTGCGAAAAAAAATATATTTACTTTACAATACTGTGAAAATATTACATATAAAATTATAGGTCGGTATTTTAGTTTATTTCTTTTCGATCCTCCAATTGTCATAAAATTCTTATCACGCTTTTATTTTAAATATATATGAAATCATAACATAAAGCACACTTTTCTGACTTACAATAGTGTTATTTACCTAAATGTGCGTCCATTAACCTAGTTACCAAATGATGTGACTTCTCTTCAGATTCCTAATATCCACAGCATATAAATAAACATTTATATTTTTATATTATTTCAGATATTGCTGGTGGTTACTTGTGCTTCGTGGTGTCCATACTTTGTATCGGGGTTGTTACAGCTATTATTGGCGATGTCGCCTCGCATTTCGGTTGTACTTTGGGTATCAAAGATTCCGTAACAGCCATTGTGTTTGTGGCCCTCGGAACCAGTATTCCAGGTATTTTATCGACATTATTCATAATATTAATATATTCTCTACTATACCTCTGTTTTTAGATACTTTCGCAAGTAAAGTTGCAGCTATACAGGATAAATATGCAGATGCCTCCGTTGGTAATGTCACTGGAAGTAATGCTGTAAATGTGTTCCTCGGTATCGGAATTGCATGGTCCATAGCTGCCATTTACCACAAATATCATGGAAATAAATTTTATATTGATCCTGGAAAGTAAGTAGACTAAACATACATTAAATTTTCCTATATTTCTTTCTTAGATGATTTTTTTTAAATATATTTTTAACCATTCCCTACAAACTGTAATAAAATCATTCAATTTATAATTGAATATATGTTCACTAGCATTTGGGTGTTTGTTTTGTATTAATTTTTGTATATGTATGTCACTATGTTGTTATTCAATATATTTAACAGTAAAAGTACAAAATAATCTTAATATGTTTCAGTTTGGCATTCTCGGTGACAATATTTTGCTCGGAAGCAATGGTCACAATATTCATTTTGATGCTGAGAAGACACAAATCTGTGGGAGGTGAATTAGGTGGTGAGCAAAAGATGAAATACTTTACCTCAGCTTTCATGTTTGGATTATGGGTATTGTACCTGTTACTGTCCACGCTCGAGGCCTACGATATCATCGAAGGATTCTAATCTGTCTACCAGAAGACAAACTCTGACTCATATTTAATTTTACAATCTTATTCATCGAAATGCAGAGTGGAGAACATGTTGTCTCGATGTGTCGCTTTCGTGTCAAGTTGCCAGTCTAGTGGTCAACATAGTGAACAAGTGTGTCGTGGACAACTATTCTTTACATTTCCGATGAAATGTTTTACACCAATAAGTATCATTGTGTTCAGATCATATTACAAAAAATAAGTATTCGTTGTCTAATTCAGTTGATTTAAAATATCTTCGCACAAGTGTGTTTGCTAATTATATGGTTGTATGATTATGTATGGCTTTCTCCACTATGCTCGTTCAATGAATAAGATTGATTTCATCAATCAATAGTATTTTGGACGTTAGAATCGACAATGCTGATGATTAAATAAGTGTAGTTGATACTGTTTATAATGTTTTGATTTTTTTATTATTGTTTTAAATGATCATTTGTATGATGAATAAATGTTAGCTTTAAAGAGCTGCATCAATGTGTAATTCTCTGTGCACTGTACAAGTTTCCTACATTTCCATTACGGGAACCAAAACATGATACCCAGCAAATTGGTATAATGAAGTAGTATATTTACTTTTCATACCTTTGTTTATATTTAAGTTGTTATTTATAAATATCTACTTAAAAATCAAGAAAACTGCGTGAGAGCTTGTCTGGAATTGAAATGAGAGGAACATTTTCGTTCACATATCATCTTTAAAGGGGACCCTTGAACAAAATAAATAGAATGTCACTACTTGAATGGGATATCTCTCAGCAACAAAGAATTGTAAATGAATTAGTGGTGTTTTGTTAAACAATATAAAAATATTTTCACAAAACTACATCAAAACTAGTCTTCATATTGATGGTAAATTTCTTAGTAACTACTGCTAAATAAATATGTATGTGATCCTTCATTTTTAATCAGCATTTTAAATCTACTTTTATGTCTCTTCGGTCCAATGAAAGTTGAACTTATAATATGTATTCACAGTTCAATCTAAAAAGACTATGTTTTCTCTCTTCTTGTACTTTTGAATGTCTTTGAAATTTTACTGTAGAATTTTCGATTGAAAATCATTTTACAACTTTGATTAAAGTACCAATTTTCTGCGTAGCCTGAATTGTCTTAATATTAAGAAATAATCTTATTAGGTACACAAATTGTAGAATCTTTTAACTGTCATTTTATTGAATGTCCTTACTGTAAGTAATCGATGTGCTTGGAAAATTTAAAAATTTAAAATACTCTTAACTAATCTTAACATAAATTAAACAATCACTATGTAGATATCGTAGAAATTTCATATTGCAGAAGCACCTTTAAAGTGTTATTTATCATCAATATTTATAACTTATTCTACTTTATTATTTTAACTCTATTTCTTGCTTCTTCGGAAAATCAATTTTATGTTCATCGGCAGGACCGACTTATTGGTATTATTTTAATGCATTAGTGGTTAAATGACTCAAACGAAAACCAAATATTATGAATGTATTTAAAATATCACTAGCAGAACATTTATTTAGTCATAATAAATATATATATTATATACCGTAGAATATTTATGATTTATCTTTTGGAAAATAATATCATATTCATTGTATTATGTATTTTACAAAATAAATTAAAAGACACGGCAATATTAACATACAATAAAATGTCTATCAGAATGTATATAATGTAAAGTGTGTTTTGTACAAAATTGTATTGTTATACCGGAACAACAGTCAGTAATTGTATTTTACTTTATAAGTTAAATATGTTTAATTTTACCTGTGTGTGGTGATTTTTCGAGTGAGTTGAAAATGCCAATTAATTAATCAGTTTATATAATGTTACATGGAATATGAATTAAATCCATTCATATTTTCAATTCAATGCATTTCAATTTCAGTATTCAATAATATTGGAAAGAATGCACATTTATGTGAAGTTTATTTTACACAGACACATGTTATAATATATTATGTAATATTTCCCTATCAATATTGATTTCTAAAAGTGAAGATGGCTTGTTTAAGAATGTGCTTTAGTTTTGCTTGTAAAAATAAGATAAGGGTATGTCATTTCTAAATTACCGAATTGAAATAGCATTTAGAAATTTGGTAATTTTACTACGTCTTATCTATTTCAAAACTGTGTGCTTAGATTATTTATTTATTGATCTTTTTAGTTATTAACATTTAATACACCGTTCAAAAAAAAAATTGATTATGAAGCAGAGGCGTAGCGAGAGTGCGTATAATCTGGGAACTGAACTTAAATATGGCCCCTCTTATTAGATCAGGAGAATTATTATTGTCTTTTTAATACCAATATGAAAAAAAACTTAAGTTTTAAACATTATTCTTGAGTCAGATTAATTTTGGTTCTCGGGGATAAATGCTTTCTTTAGCTATGCCGCTGTTATGTATGTTCCTATATTTAAATTAAAACTGTTATATTTATCGCATGATTATCTCAATTTGCCAATTCGAATTCATGTTTGTAAAACAATTCCAAACAAAATGCATTGCTTTTTCCACCTTAATAAAAGTAATGTGTGAAGTTGTATTATTTTTAGCCGTGTACATAAAAAAATATGCAATGTAGATTTTGTAAATAACAATTTATAATTTTATTATTAATTATAAATTTATAATAAAAATTCGATTGTTTATTTTCAAAATAAAAAAAATGCAACGAAATATATAAAGAAGGCCTCGACATCACTATTTTAAACTGTCCCCCAGATTTAAACATTATTCTCATTAAATTATTCAAAAACTCGAACAAGCTACTAACAAGTAATATTGTACTAATTAAAAAAAAATGTCTTCTCTAAAAAACATGTCTTCTAACATTTCCTTCTAATTCAATGTAACAATATGATGTTTGCACGTTGTTAAATTTCAATTACAAATGATCAAAATTACAACATACATTTTAGACTTTTTATAACATATTGTTGTTTGTTTGAATTTTATGAATTGCATGAGAATTATTACTATAATAAGATACAACGGATAACTGCAATTGTTAAAATGTATGAATCGGCGGTTATTGATGGAAATCATGAACCGAACGTGTACTACGTATACATTATTTTAAGTTTGTATTATGATATTGATCATAATAAGCGTAATATACTTATTATATTGTATTGATGTTGATCACATGTTATTTTGTTATTTATTATAAATAAATTAAAATATTTATAAATGTATACACCGACTTTTTATTATAAATGACTAATTCAACCTTTAGTTATTTTAATAACAAGGCTAACTTAGACATAAACAGACTTAGACATAGACACTTAACATAAATTTATTATGTATACATGGAATAAAATTAATGGTTAAATTAATATTTCATTTAGTGCCATATAATTAACGATTAAATTTATTACTAAATTTATTTTCAATAATTTAACTTAAAAATAAATTAAAAAATACAGTGTCTCTCTGAATGAGAAGATAGAAAAAAGCAGAAGTTTACTAAATGCAAAATACAATAAATATAATGAATTTACTATAAAGTCACAAGACAACAATGTTTCTTGTATAATACAACATGATTTTATTGCTTTGGATTGTAATGCACTTGAATTAATCTTAAGGTTGACAAGTAGACATAAATAATATGTAGTTTTATTATCATTCGAATGAAAGCATTTATGGACCATTTATTGATGCAATATTTTATGTAATAAGTCATAAAATGTCAAATGAACACACATTTAAATTAATTTCTATTTCATATAGTCATTAATTTAATTGGTTCTTATAAAACCACACACGCCTTCGAAAAATTAGTGCTATTAAAATATTTTATTATATCTATCTCTTACAATATGAAGTCACCACCTTTTGTTATCCATAACAGAACAATCTACATTTATTCATATAAATACAGGAAGAATATTCATATCTCAATAGCACTTGAAGTTGAAGTTGTGACACACAATTAAAATAATAAATATTCAATGCATTTCCTATTTCATATTTCCTTGTTCACTAAAACACAACACAATATTCAATCGGTTTAAGTTTATTCCTTGTTTTTGAGTATTCTAAAAATCTTTTTAATTTCAGATATTGTTCTTCTCTATAATCATTGATAAAATAATACATTTTATACTTCATCTCCACATAACACTAATCAAAATCATGGACTGTTTTAAATCTAAATGCTTAACAAGCTGAGGAAATCAATGATGACATTAGGTATTTGGAAATTTACACACTGTATGAAAGTAATATTCTAAAACTTGGCATACAGTATTTTGCAATATTACACACACATTTCAAGTTGTTGTGTTTGTGATAATTGCTATATTGTGTAAATTGCATTAGTGCAAAGGGAAGAATCGGCGGAGGAAGATCTCTTGTAAACCAAGATTTTAGTTCGTATAGTTGATTGTCCTTTACAATGGAACCAACTGAGAAGACTTCACTTTTAAACAAATCAATCTCAATAATTCCGGCTGTGCTGCCCGAAGAGACAATCACAAGGTATATACATATATATAATACATACTTCATTGATTGGTTTACTATTTACAGTTTTTTGTATTTCAGAAATAATAATGATGTGTGGTTGGGTCTGTCTAAAGATGAAATCATTTTGGCTGCCGATGAACCGTTTTGGAGAAGATTGAGGATTATACTCTTCGTTAGCTTTTGGGTGATTATGTTAGCCATGTTTACGAGTGCTGTAATAGTACTTGTAAATACACCCCATTGCCCGAACATGCCATCATCAGTGCCTGCTCTCAACAATACATTATCTTCATATATAGCCAGTCACATAAACTACTAATAATAAAAATTGTTGAATAGTAACTAAAAGCCTGCTGTGTATCACAAAAGTGATATTGAAATGTACGTATATGTAGATGTTGTGCAAATATTTCTGATAAGTTTCTAATCAATCTAATTTTCAATCAATAAACAATTATTGCAACATTCAAAGTGATTACTGATTAAATTGTATAGATAAAAATAATAATGGCATTTGAAAGCTAAGATATCCAATATTTTTAGTGTTTATAATTAAACAATTTTTTGTCATCAATTAAGTAGCCAAAGAATTAAAATATATTTATTTACATTATTTAATAAAGTTCAATTTAGATTGTTGGATTTATGAATGATACAATTATAATATTCAAAATTCAAACACAGTAAATTGTCACACTCTGTTTATTCTCAACTATGTGGTACAAAAATACATTGTTATGGCAATTTTTTTAAAACTAAGTAATTTTGAAATAAAATAACAAATCATTTTAAACAAGATTAAAAAAATCATTAATTAGAAAGAAGCTAATAAAGTATTGTATCAAATATAATAAATAATGTATGTAAATAGAAGCAGAATATTTTTTAAGACACACTTGGCAAAGTATTAACTAAAAAAAATATCTATTTTTGTACTGTATTTTCAAATAATGACTTTAAAGTATGAATCTGATAAACTGTATATAGTAACTATCGGTTTTAATTTTTCTAAAGTCAAATCTCGAAATTCATCACATATTTCCATTATGTATCGTTTGTGCTTTGAATGCCTGAAAAAAATGATATCAGAGTATGTTTGAAAATATGTTAATTTATATTTGGAAATTACTTTTCTATAATTGACTTGACGGCTTTATCATGATCATGCTGTTGAGCATCAGTTTCAAGATGAGTTGCCATACTACGGATCACACTGGAGTCCAACGACACGGCCAGGACTTCGATTTTGGATTTCGCCGACAACTTTTGAACAGCACTAGACATTTGCG
The DNA here is from genome assembly GCA_022606485.1 of Agraylea sexmaculata. NCBI lineage: Eukaryota > Metazoa > Arthropoda > Insecta > Trichoptera > Hydroptilidae > Agraylea > Agraylea sexmaculata. The sequence goes on along the minus strand of JAGTTH010006055.1, from coordinate 70,191 downwards.
AGAGAATCTAACAAACAAACATATAAATTAATAACATTTATTATACACTAAAAATTTATTAATACTGACTTGAGTTTCAAATCGTCGTCGAGTATTGGCTGCTAGTTTTTCAGGGGTCATAAAATTAACCGAAACGACCGGTAATGTCGATGACTGTCTTTCGAAATCAGATGAACTTATTCTACCTGAAATTAAATTAAGGTAATATAATACATTTTCAATTGATATTTAACAATTTATAAAACTTACTTTCATTTTTAGTAATGGCGATTGTACTATTAACATTATTATAAAAGCCTTCACTGTCATCATTCCATGATTTTAGCAGCCTTGACATAAAATCGACTATTTCAGACGTAGGGACCTTCCTTTCTTGAAATCTAATACAAAAATATATTAACAAAGAAAATTAAAAATAAGTATTTTACTTTATCAATATAATCCATTCATTCTAATCAATTAAAGATAATAAATAATAATAAAATACCTGTCCCTATCCCAACTCCTGACTCGTACGGTTCCCTGTTCAACTTCTTTCACAATAATAATATGAGTAGCAGTCAATCCTCGGCAAATCTCTTGTATTTCATCTAAATCTGTAGCCTCAATGAGATTCGCTCTAATACCGGCCGACCACAACATGCTGACAATCTACGCATAATCAACCATATAAGAATTTAAGAACTTGAACTGCATCTATTATAAATAGTTTAAAATTAATTACTTGAGCCTTTTCTTTGGATGCCTGTTTTGATGTAGAAGTCGAACAGACACAAATATCACTCATTGAAACATCCAGCGCCGATACTTCATCTGTACTTCCGGCAACACTTTGAACCAAGCGTTCGAGCGATATTGAAATACCAGCAGCCGATTGAGTAGTATCACTCTTCCCGGCGATACCGGCGTGATGAAGACTTTTTCTGCAAAATAATTTATATTAAATTTAATTTACAAAAAAAAATAATCGCCTCGATAATTCGAAATTCGACGCCCCACTGTATATGTATTCATTTTTTACCTAAATATAGAGAGCAAGCTGTCGTATCTTCCACCAGCGGCAATAACATCCATTCCACCTTTTCTACGTTTTTTCTTTAATTCACATACAAACTGGCACATCATTCCAGAATATTGGTGTACATTGTAAACAAGGCACGGACATATCAAAATCGGACACTGAAACACATTATTTTTTATTAATAAAATAAGCAGACAAGGACGTCCAGTATTCATTATGAATATCTTCTGTCTACTTATATCCTAACAATTGGCTTACTTTAAGACCTATTGCCTCGGCATTATTGACTATAGTCTCCAAATCCTTCAGTCCTTCTTTGGCAAGAACACTCACCTCTCCTTTTCTTTTGATGAATACCTTTAATATGTGAGCGATCTTATCTATCGGACATTCGGTTTCCATAAGAGCAAAGAGTGTACCCATTGCCTGATCAGATAAACAAAGAGAGACAAGATGGGTTTGTACTTGAAATTTGGAAAGTCTCCCATCCTATTAATAATAATAATCCAAATTAAAATATTATCTGCAATAAATAAATTATAATTATTTAAAGAAAAAACCTACTCTTGCATCGGCCAGGATAGAATAAATATCAGTGTATTTCTCGGGTTCTATTCCAGAATTTAATAATACTGCTTTCAATAGGCTCGTATGGTTTAATTTGAGAGTCAGATTTTTGCTCTTCATTGCCGGGAACTCTTGAGCTATTTCATAAACTATAGACAAAAGCTCGGCTTCGGCCATAAGACTTCCTGAAAAAAGTTGCATATATATTATAAAGCTAAGACACTGCAAATACATGATGGAAAATAAGAGGACCAAGAAATTGTTTTGCAGTCATTAATTAAGATGTTACTTAGTAAGTCACCTGATGTAAATTGAATTTTTACCTGGAGTGGGAGTGACAATATCAAAAGAGCATTCATACAATTCTCTAGGATGAAAACCGAATATTTTTTTCTCTCTATATACTCTATCTACTGAGTATCTTTTCATCATTGTGATGCCGTTCCATGCAACGTATCTAGCAAAAGGTACTCTAAAAATATAAAATTTATTATTGACATCCTTAGGTGAAAAACTAATCAAAATGAATAAACAATGCCTTAAGTCATGAGGGATGTGAACTACTCCTCCACTATAAGTCATCATTCTAACACTTGATTCGACAGAATCATATAATTTGGTTCTCGGTAAAAGTAAAGGTGTTGCTAATTCTATGCCACAATGTAACTTGAAGATTTTTATTATCTAAAAACACATTTCTCAAATTACACTAATTTCTAATAACTTCTATATGATATTTCCCAACCATTTCTTTAACACACGTTGTGAGCAACAGATGTTCCATGTAATGTGTTCCAGCGTGATAAGTATTTGGTTTCAGTACGCTCATGTCGTAAGTTATGTTTTCTGCAGGAGGTAATTCCTAAAATAAATACATAATAAATTGAATTAATTTTTACAAATGTATGCATGTTTTATATTTACTTGTTGAAAGCATGTATTGATGAGGTGTCTGTAGGCTTTAGAATGACGATCAACGAGAGCGTGACGGAGTACATCCCTCAATTCGTATTCTTCCAAAGCACCGGGAAGTTGATCCCATTGAAGGATTTCAGCACAGGTTGGTCTCCCACTCGGATCGTGATTTAAAAGCCACCTGAAAAATAAAATAAAATAATATTATCATGGGAAATTTAAAAATACGCCATATAAATTACCTGATAAGATGAACTTGTTTGGAATTTTCTTGTGTATTGAACGCCTCGGGAATTATAATCTCTTTGGAACGTAGATTACCTAAAATTTTAACCCTCTCCATACCAGTTTTTAGAGGACTGTGTGACATTTCGAAGAGAATTATTCCAAGTGAATAAATATCAACTTTTTGATTGTATATTGCTTTGTTTCCTGTTGTAGTCAATTCTGGTGCAACATACAACGCAGTACCAACCTATAAAAATTGTATTTAAATAAAAAAAAAAATATTTTAATACTTAAATGAATACTAACATGTCCTGTAAGAGATCCATCTCCACCAACATCTTGAGAATATGAATCGATTTCTAAAAAAAAATTAAAAAATTAAATTCACTCTCATTCGATAATGAACATTTTCTCACCTTGATGACTTTTAACTTCGATTGTAATTTGCGTTGATCTGGGTAAAATATTTGTAGCTAGACCGAAATCCCCAATTTTAACATGATCGTTAGAATCCAAGAAAATATTAACCGGTTTCAAATCACGATGGATCATTCCCTGTTGATGAATATGAGATATTCCTTCAACTATTTCCCTGAAGAGACGCCACATTCTTTCTTGATCCGAATGTAGTTCGTTGTCAATTGCATTTCTAATAATAAATACAGATATAGTTTATGTATATAAATAAATAAATAAATATATTGCATTACCTCAATGTGCTTTTTTCACAAAACTCCATTTGAATGTATAAAAACTGAACTTGAGTCACAGAATTTTTCATATCACTTGAAGCTTTCTCTTGACTTTCATTCTGCTCAGTAGATGAAGAATTTTCTTGATCTTTACTATCTTCACATTTGAATTCTATTGAATCACTATCAGATGGGCTATTATTTTCTGGACTAAAGGTTTTATTTTAGTGTTTATTAATATCATAAGTATATTATAAAAATATGATCTTACTTCAAAAAATCAATCAAAACATCATCGTCCTCACTTTCTGTGTCGACTCCGGATGAGGAATCTTCAGAATCTTCTTGATTTGTTTGTTTAGAGCGCGAAGTGTACGAAATGGACCATTCCAAAGATTTCACTGGGAGTGCAAGTTTTTCAATATCCTAAAAATAAATCATTATTTGTAATAAAAGAGTTTTCATCTATAATTAAAATACATACACAGTGTTGATCCAGATTCTTATTGTTATGTTTGTTGGGGACTTTCTGAGGTTCTTCATTAAACGTGTAAGAGTCTTCAGTGTCATCATTATTATCCTCCATTGTTCCGCTTTCAATCCAACTGTTATAATACCTTACGACATTTTCATGATTCAAACGCGAAAGCAGTTTCACTTCCCTTGTTATCTTTTTATTCAATTGCTTATTTTTAGGATTGAGTTCGATTCGTTTAATGGCGTAAGATCCTCCATCTAATTTGTTTCTCACCTATAATATGAAAAATTTCATTAAAATATTCTAAATTAGAATGTGTATTCATTTTATAAATTCACCTTGAGTACATCACCGAAGGCTCCCTTGCCAAGCCACTTTAATATTTCAAACTCATTCTTAATCCTGGATTGACCAGACAGTCCATTAGGAATAAAGAGTTGAATATCGATTGCTTCTTGAGAATTATCATGTCCGTCCTTTGTATAATTGAAATACAAAATTTATTTAACTGTTCATATACTAGTTAAAATATTACTTACATTTGATCCGTTATATCTGTCATGTTCGATAGTTCTCAGTGGAGAATTTTTCTCCATGGGCGTTTTGATAAATTGATGATTTAACAATTGATCAGCAGACCATCTGGTTCTCTCGTTAGAATCTAAGCAACTGTTGAAAGTCATTTATAATTACAATTAAAGCACGGAAATGAGGTCAAAAAGAGGTGTTCAAAATAATAAAGGGCTTATAATTTACCTGTTAAGAAAATCTTTGAGATCTTGTGGTAAATTATTCGGTATTTGAAGATTATCCTCATTGATGACAGTGCCTTTCAATAATGACAGTAAGAGTTTTCCAATTTTCAATATATCTTGTTTTTTATGGCACCTAAATCAATAGAAATATACTTTGATTCAAGATATTTTCATATATCTTATTTTAAAATATTTTTTCACAAGTCTAGGTTCAACTGAATCAGCATTTTATTTTTACAAATTTACTTACTTGAGTCCACTGTGTCCCGAATGACACATATCCATCAATCTCCAATCTAAACTATAATCGGCAAGTCTTGTTGTACCGTTTTGGTCGATAAACACACTGGCTTCCCTGAGAGACTTATGGACGACATTGTTTTTATGCAAAAAGTCTATAGCACCGAGCAATCCGAAAGTGACATGGCGTAACATGTCTACTTCCATTACAATACCGTCGTTTAGATATAAACTCATTAAATTACTACCTGCAATAATATCTCACATAATATAAATAAATTGAGATAAAAAAAATATGAAACTTACCAAAAACGAACTCTTGTAATAAATATACTGTGAAGGCATTTTCATCATTGAAATACTTCAAATTGACATAATGCACTAAATTCGGATGGTGCAATTTCATCAGATAACTCAGCTCTTGCTCTATACTCGCCATTTGTTTTAAATAATAAGATAGTTCATAAGACTGGACGGGACAGTGAATGGGAGAATTATCTTTTTTCTTAGCTGTACTTTGGATTTGAGGAGATCCTCGATTGTGTAATTTAATTGACCATTCAGTCACCGCAAATAGTTCACCGGTGGACATATCTAAACCAGCATAAACAACGCAACCTCTGTCAGAATGACCTAAAAACGAAATATACATTACCACATGTATTATTTTGATTTTATTGAAAATTTAAATATGTACCTATGCATTTTCCTCTGTTTATCTGTCTCTCTCCTTTAAAACAAAATTCAATAATTTTCATCCCACGATGTTCACAATAGCTGCTGCTGTCAGAACTCTCTGAATTTGACTGATATCTTTTCCTGTAATAAAAATATAAATCACATAATCATCCTCGCTTCATTATTAATATTTTTTTGATTAAAATACCTGCTGGAAAGAGTGCGAACCCTCTCAAAAGCTGGATTAATTATAGCACTCTCATTCATCAATTCTTGACTTATGCTGTGTCTGGTTTCTCGCCTCGATTTATGCTCGGAACGCAAAATTTCTTGACGCCTTAATATTTCATCTTGTATTTCTTGTCTCTAAAAATGTCGGCTATTTGAATCTAATCCATAATGGAATTCCATGTTTCAAAATTAAATTGTTGAACTCTTATAACTTTCATATAACTTCATAAAACTGGATGCATAGTGAATTATTATTGTATGTGATAAAAATTATAGTGAGTTTTGTGAAAAAATTGCTGATTACTTGCACGGTCGACACATTTAAGCAGTAAATACATATTATATCACATACCTCTTTATCTTCTTTCACTTGCTTGTCACGTAATTTATTTTGCTCAATTTGATTCTGCCTGCTTAACATTTCTTCGTAGAATGATTTAAATCCAGGTTTGTTATGTTTATGCAAAAATGTCTAAAAATATGATTACACAAGTTAACATATTTTAATAAATTATAATTCCCATTCTATAAGTACCTGTACATGTTGAGCTAGCTCAAAAATCATAACTTCTCCTTTTAATGAAAAAGCCATATCATTTAGTTCATTAAGAAGAATTTGCGCTTGAGAGTCCGCCAGGCCTTTCACATTATTTATATTTAATGTTGGCTCTCTTTAAGTGTACAATATTTGAATTATCTAACTGAATGATTGGTTATTATTTGTAAATACTAACACGTTAGGATAGTCTTCGGGACATTTTATGTGTAGCGTAATACTGCAATGCACTTCGTGATTTGCAGAAGATCCTTGTTGAGGAAACAATAACAAAAGTATATCTAAAGGTTGCCAAGATTTCTCCGGTGAATCATTTCGCAAATCTTTCAACTCGTCGCAGAATATAGCCTTTAAAAATGTAAATATATTTTTCAATTTAGTATTTTAAGAAATAACCTTAAAATCCATGCTTCAAATCATAAAAAAATGGGGTTGTTCATTTTATAATATTTCAAGATTGGATATTTTATAGCTGATATTAAAATAAAGCTTTTTATATTCGAATGTACGATAATTTGATGTTGAAAAAATTCAAATTTGTAATATCGTAACAAAATTTCAATGTAAATAAAAATCAAAAATAGATTCTAACTTGAAGTGCTGCAAATTCATTATCTTGTCTTTCTTGGGAAGACTCGTCATTTCCTCGTTCAGAATTTCCCATATTATGTCTAATCTTAACTAACTAAATAAAATAATAAACAGAAACAAACTGACAGCATTTTGACAACTACACACCGCTGATTTATATTTAGCTGTTCTCAATACTCTTTAGTAGCCAGCTGCATTTATATATATATATACATATTTACAATAGCGATAAACAATAACCAACAAGATATTTTATTAATTCAATTTTTTATTTAATCTATGATATGACAATAATTATATTTGATTATTCTGAAGAAGTCGAATTGTTGTAATCAATCAATTCGACCGATTCCTTCTTTGGTGAATTCGAGGATGGTGATTCTTTTTCTCGTTTTTCACGGGCTCTTCTATTTTGGAACCATATTTTAATCTGGAACAAAAATACTATAAATATGTGTTTTTTACAAATAAATTTATTTAAAAAATGTAATTACCCGTGCGTCTGATAATTCTAATTCCCTTGATAGCTTGGTAACTTCACTTGGAGATAAATACGGTGATTTTTTATAGCTTCTCTCTAAAGAATCTATTTGACTCGGAGTAAATGGTATTCTGGGATGTCGACCAGGTTGCCTTTTACTACTGCCACATTTTGGGGCTCCTATATGCAAATATAACGCAACTTATTAATCTAATTTAGCCAATGATAATTAGAATGTTTATCACACATTGCTCTTATCTAAACATGAAATAAACAACGCTGGTGGAAAATCTTACGTTGCAATTTCGGTGGATGATATCGGGTGCAGTTGAGCCATTGAAATGTAAAAGGGCGATACGAATAGTTTTCTTCGGAAATTTGAGGATATGGTATTTTCTTTTGATCAAATTTCGCCTCTAAATTCAAGTTTCTTTCAGGATTTATCGTAACACAAGTTCTTTGTCCGGCTCTGTTTAGAATATGATCTATGCTAAAATCCGACGCGTTATTTTGTTGCTCCTGAAACACGAAAATAATCAATATATTCAACTTTGTTTCAAATCTATTAAAAAAAATTAATGAAATCGTGCAAAGATAATAATTACATGTATATTTATAACACAAAATAAGTTACCAACCGATGTTATCGTGTGTTTATAAATGAACCATTTTCATTTCAATAACATTGCTATAAATTATATATTTATGACGTAGATAATTTTCCGAATGATGTCATAATTAAAAAAAAATAACTCAAATACAATCACTATTCTTCATTCGTGTTAATGGACTAGATTTTTTAAGTTAGCTCATATGCATACTACCTAATTATAAAAATGAACGATTTCATTATTAAGTTTTACAATAAATAAAAAATCTTTCCGTTTGAAAAATCAAGCCAAGCATAAAATTACATTAACAATTGAAAATTTCAATTTAAAATACCTAGTTTTCATACGAATTTGTATGTATTTATGTGGAGTAAAATTGAATTTTTAGTTAGTGAAAATAATATTAGAATGAGATTTTTTAATAGCACGAGAAATGATATAAAATATTTTGTTTTTTTCGGCAATTTTACAAAAAAAAAATAATACAATTCAAGTCACGTGGACATTTTTATATTTTACATAAAATTTCTCATGTAAATTCCCGGACAAATTTGCATTTAATCACTGTTTTAATTATTTTTTTGACTAGCTTCTTTAATATTATCAATCGAGCATAGATCATAATATTATTTAATGATATGATTGTTCATGTTTGTAATTGTAATATTTAATAAATACCTGTTTTTCAATGACGTTCATCTTTATAGATTAATCACAGTGTGTATACATATAAATGCACGGATTAGCAATGACTACTGAAATATATACAAAAATGATCCACCCCAAACAGAACTTGTATTTATATTGAATCTACAAGCTCCTCCCCTTTTTGGGGGCACATCCCCTTTGTCGGTAATATCTTTAGTATCAGTTTACTCGTATCACATCTTTTAGATCTAGTTTTACGCCACTTTGAACAAATGACCGATTCTACCAGTTGTGCACAATCTTTTGTGGTTTATTTATTAGTATATTGCCAATTTTATATGGAATCATACACGTTTATCAAAGTACATTAATTACATTAAGGAAGAATTCATTCAGTCAAAAGACACTATATTTAAAATAATATAAAACCACTAAGGTAAATTTAATTGAAACATTTCAATTTGTTAATGTTTTTTTATGTTCTGTTTGGCTTTTTAATGTGAAGGTTCTATTTTGAGTTTTGATTTCATTTTTGCTTTAAAGTTGTTTATTTTTCTATCAGAAGAAGTTTGAATTTTTCAAAGTAAATTATGAATAAAATAATCACAATATTTAAAAAGCGAGTTTCCCAATAAATACAGTTTTTTATTATGCATTATTAAATATCTCTAATATTATTTTGAAATTAATTTAATATTATTATCATTAACATAACCGTTTCGAGATTTTAGATATGCATTAATTGTAATAGAATATTATTCTTCCATCTGGCAACACTGATGGTTGATGGATCTGTACAGACAGACATACAACATACACACGTTCAACAATTATATCTATAACTAGGGTAATTTTAATTGAAATTTTCAATTTGTTGTTGTTTCAATGTTTTTTGATGTTCTGCTTGGTTTTTTAATAGGACGGTTATATTTGAGTTTTGATTTCATTTTTGCTTTAAAGTGTTTTTTTTTTATAGATTAGAAGATTTTTTTTATTTTAAAAATGAAGTATAAAAATGTGGAATTATTATGCATTATCAAATTGAATACATCTAAAAATAATAATTAGAAACGAACAGCAGGAAACTATAATTGTCTTTTTACAAATTGAATTCCAATTCTTAGAACCTTCCGATTGAACAACATAATAAAATAATATAAGTTGTATTTTGTTGTTAATTAGGTAGAATATTTAAAAATAAGATTATTATTTGGCATATTTTTACAATCTTGCTCTGATCGCTCGTGAAAATTCTGAAATTATTAGGATAAATAAGTTATATTTATTATAATTGTGATTAACAAGAGTGATTGATTTAGATAACGAATTCTTTATTAGTTAAGCATCTTCATTTGTATAGAATTAAATAAACGTAATTTGATTTACACTTAAATAATAAAATGTTTCATATTTTTTTTTTGGGAAATGTTGTCGACATCTGAAACTCGAATCCGTTTCATTGTTGCGGCTTATTCAATTTGTATTTATGTTGTGCCCCCTTTGTAGTGTGTAAATAAATATAAATAAATATTTTAATTATATTCTATTGATTCCCATACGCGTATCATTTTTCACATATTAATAATGTAATTGATACTCACATTTCACATTCAGTCTTATATCGCACATTATATTAAAAAACAATTTAAAAAAACTATAAAATATACGAGTACTAATTTGATAAATATATTTAAGTAATATAAATTGATTTCTCAATTTTATTATTACCTAGATTTGCGATAAATTATAGACTTGTACTATGTAATGGATTTTCTCTACAATTTAGGTACCTAAGCGCTTTTGAGTAATTATTATCTGTACATTAATATAATTTTACTGAAATGAAAAATTAATAAATAAAAAATTATTTATGAATGAATATAACTTGAATGAATGTATTGTGCATATAATTTTTAGGCCACACACGTTGTTATTATTATTTAAAAATATCATATTTCAGGCCTGGTGTAAAAATAATTGTATTTACGCAAACAAAATGTTTTTAGTTCATTCATTTCATTTTTTTATTCATTAGATTTAGGTTTCAGTTTTTAGACCGTAATTGATATAGTTATCCAACTTATTTCTCTAATTTATTAAATCTTTATTGGAATTACATAATATGGTAAAAATTAACATTTGGTCCCTGTCGGTTTCTACTATTTAAACTGAAATTTTATATTTCAGTTTAAATAGTAGAAAAATTATTAATAATTAAACATTTACTTTATAACGATCAAATAAATAAAATTAATGGTGAGAATATTTTTACTTTCATATTCTTAGTATTATTTGTATTGTTTTGTATTTATTATTAATTAAAATATTATTCTGATTAACATCCCCATATTTTATGAACTGGTATTTATAATTATATAATATAATTATTATCTATAATCATAAAATATTTCAAGAGTAACTTATTAATCAGAAACCAGTTAACCTGTTAATTTTTCAATATTTAAAATAAAATATAGAGATCTGGTTAATTTACCCGCAGTTTACAATAATTTTGCAATCAGTTTTTATATTTTTTAACTGAGAAATTTAACATACAACAAAAAATGCGTCGATCTATGAATCCAAATTATATGATATTAAAAAGAGGACATTTCATGGATTTTTAAGCATTTTAATATGAATTACATAATATACTTTTTCATTTATATATTGACACTGTTTCTGACACGTTCTCAATAAATGCATAACAAAGTGTTTAGAACAATTATTCAAATTAATGATTATTATTACATTTGGGTACGTTTTATATTGAAAAAGTAGACTAGACACTAGAGCTAGATTCTTGAATGAATTTATTCTTAATTGAATTGAATATAAATTATATTCATAGAGAAGCCTTGGTTGTAATGATGACGATTTAATGATCCCAAACTAGAAGAATTTCAATACAATAATCATGTAGTCGTTGAATTGTATCCTAAACGATGGATTCGTATATTCTTTCTGATGTCACCGCATCCCCCAATATTTTATGTTTAATTAACCATAAAATACAACCGCATGTCCCAATTTTCAAGTGTACTTTACCTTTCAATATGCAATAAATGTCCCCAAACTGCATAAAAAATATGTCCTCCTGAATTTCAATACAATGTGCCTGAAGCGCACATTATAAATTAATATAATCTGATGAGCCGATGATGTCTGATTTGAAGTTTTCCTCTACTCGATGTATTTATGTTGATTGAGTAATAAGATATAGTACGTATTCGTCCAGGTGTAAAGTGTTTTTACCTGTTTCCGACAAATTGCACGAACATCTTTTACCCTTTCTAGATAAATCGATCGAAAGCGATTTTGAAATTTAATATCCTTGTAGGCAGACGGAGAGAGTTATTGCAATAAAAAAAAATAATGTAGATAATCGACAATGGGTAGATGTAGAAATGAACTAAGATTTTATTCTAATTCAGTCTCTGAATCTTATAATATTTTTCAAAGATACACATCTAGGATATGAACAAGATATTATGTTCGATCAAAAATAAATAATATATAAAATTACATTATAAATGTGCCGACGGCCGTTAAGCAAGGATTATAACGTTCAAGTATATAATAAAATTAAATAATAAATAGTAAGGGGCGTGGTTAGTGACCCCCTTTAATTTACCATTGGTTGTATCAATTACTTATTATGCCTATAGGGTAATCATCTGCAATATGAGACATGATAATAATAATATATAGCAGATGTTCCATTATCATTCATCATATGTATAAAAAAATGGCATTTGTTTTATTCAATATTATTCTTTGTTTTTAATAACACGCCGACTAGGATTAGAGATAAGTTATTGAAAGATGTAACATTAATAACAATTGCATTTAAATTGTCTTGCAAAAAGATTTCTTACCCCTGACTGGTTCCCACCGCATGTTCAAAAGGGTGTATTCAACCATGAAATGCACTTATTGTAAACAAATATCTCTTTTGTTGATACCTTTATTATAAATGTTAGTAGATTGTACAGTCAAGTCTGAATAATCTGGGATTGTTATATTCAAACTACAGTGGATGAACAATAATTAATTAAGTTTATTGAGGTTTTCCGAAAAAAAAAACAGTGGAAAGATGATAGATACCTTTATATTCTGAACACTTAATAATCTTAGGTAAGACTTTTCTCGATATATATTCTGTTAGATATGAAATAATATATATGAACCACATGCATTCAACAAGAGACGAACAATAAAAAACATATGCGGTTATTCTTATATGAAAAAAAAAGAGACTTATCATAGATTTTTTTTTTAGAAGAGAAACTCTCCCATTTTCCCACTGCACACTACTCATTTATTTTTATTATTGGATATATTTACAGATTTAAGTATTAAGTAGTATTTAAATTATCTATAAACTCATCAATAAATATGAATACAATATCCTAAAGAAATTTGGAATAGATTAAAGAACTACTGTATAGATATTATACTCGCAGGTCACACAAAATAAAACAAATAACTTGCAATAATGCAAAATCAAGATTTATTTGTATAAATTGCAGATCAATATAATAATATGCAATAGCATTAAATAATATTAATTTTTTAATACAATCCAAAATTTGTTCACTCTACCCGTTGTACTTGGTACAAGTACATAATAAATTAATACAATATAAATTACAACCATTGATAACTAAACAAACAACTATAACAATGAATCACATTTATGATTGGAATCTACAATTTAGATTTTGGCACTGATTTTAGAAGTTCCCTTAGTTCTCTTCTTAAGATTTTCCCTGATGGATTTTTCGGTATTTCATCCACAAATCTTACACCACCGTGAAGCCTCTTGTGATACGATAGATTCTTTGCCACAAAATCGACTAGGTCTTTTTCTTTAACATCTGTGTCAGGTTGACGTACAACAAATGCGACAGGTAACTCTCCAACCTGTTCATTGGGAAGACCAACCACACCGACATCTTTCACCTTAGGATGTTGCAATAACAATGCTTCCAGCTCAGCTGGCGGTACCTGCAAAATAATTTATATTTTAGCTCGACCCAATGTATAGTAAAATGCAATTTCCTTACTTGAAAACTTTTGTACTTAATAAGTTCCTTAAGTCTATCCACAACAAAAAAGTATTTTTCGTCATCATAATAACCAATATCTCCGGTGTGTAAAAAGCCATCAGAGTCAAAAATGCACTCGGTTGCTGCTCTATCTCCAATATAACCGAGCATCATGAGGGGTCCTTTGAAACAGAGTTCTCCATTCTGATTAGGGCCTAGTATTTTTCCCGTTTCTATTTCAACTACCTGCGTAAACAAAATATTTTGTTTGAAATATTATTTTATTAAATATTTTGTCATACTAACCTTGCAAGTCGTACCAGGCACAACTTGTCCGGCCGAACCATATTTAGTTTTAGATCCTGGCAATCCGTTATTAAGAACAGCTAGGGTAGTTTCAGTTAAGCCGTAGGCTTGTTTAATATCTTTGACTCCAATTCTTTTCGTGACCGCAATTTGTACTTCTTTAGAGAGCGGAGCAGCTCCACACCATAATTCTTTCAAGCTTGATAAATCATACTTATCAACCAATGGATGTTTTGCCAAAAACACCATAAGCGGAGGCACCACATATGTCAATGATACCTACAATGCATTATGTTATTAACTATAATTCATAAATTAGTTTTTCTTAAAATGTTACCTTGTAGTCCTGAATACTTTTAAGAAATAGCTCTTCTTCGAATCGCGTCATAAATACATATTTTACATGGAGATATAAGCTGATTAAATGGGTGACGAATCCATATGCATGAAACCACGGAATTAATGTCAATGAACATCCGTCATATCCAACATTTTTCATCGACTGCCTGTTGGACAAAGTAAATAAATAAAATGAATGCTTGTTGTCATGTATTTTTTGAAACACTTGTCAATCAAATAAAGAGTACAAATATATACATTACCTTAAATGCTCTCCGCAGACTAAGAAATTTTTATGGCTCAGTAATACTCCTTTAGGTAAGCCGGTTGTCCCTGACGAGCACATTAAAGCCATCGGATGATTGTCCATATCGACAGGCTCAATGGGGAATGTTCTAGGGTCGGTGTTGCCTTTTATCAGGTCATTGTACAATAATATAGATTCATTTGGTTTTTCATCATCCATAACGATTATTTTTTGTACAAACGGTGTGCTTTCGACGGCGTCAATAATTTGATATACAGTAAACGGTGAACAAAAAACTATTTTAGGCTTAGAAAGATTTAAAGTGTGAATCACTTCGTCTAAAAATTTGAAAAGGAAATTAATATTCATAATCAATATGGTTGATATTTTTTATTTACTTCTGCTATATAGAACGTTCATAGGAGAGATAATCGCTCCGAGTATTATGGTTGCGATTGTGCAAACTGAAAATTCAAATCTATTTTCACAAGCCAGGGATACAACATCGCCTTTTTTGATACCCAGATTTTGTAATGATGTTGCCAAATTGACTGCCTTTTGTACGATTTCATTATATGTCACTTTTTCCCCGGATGCACAAGAAATCTGCAAACAACATAAATTAAAAAATAATGCAAATTAAAAATGCATACATGCTCATTTATTCATATTTAAGCATTATTGTTAGCGGGTGAAAGATTTGTATGGCTAAACGGTAATTTACATAAGGAAAAATCTTTCAAAAAGTGTTAATGTGTGAGTTTATTTGTCCATATTCACCTAATAACTATATCGAGAAAATAAAATGCGTCTATTATTTTTAGTTGTTTCGTCGCAAATTGTACTTATTTTTATTGTAAATGTTAGTTTGTTTTTATTTAAATAAATTACTAAAATTAAATGTGAATATTTAAGCTCTTGTAAATTAATGTATGGATACCAATACATAGGGTTAAAAGAATAGAAATAGTGATCAAAATGAAATAACATTTTAACCGTTGTTAATTGAAATTAATTGATTAATCTTTGATCGAAATCTCACCTCAAAAGTGTGTTTAACGACTTCGTGAGTGAATTAATTGAAAAAGACTCAACGAAAGCATTTTATGCGTACATTTGTGTCGCCATTTGTAATATTTTGTTTAGGAATAACACACCTTTATTATTGTGATTTTCATTATGGGCTGTATTCAATATATTACTAATACTACCAAGCTCTAGTCTATTCTTACACACGCAACTCACTAACACACATCTCATCATTATTAGTGGAATGAAATTTATATTATCCGTTTGAATTACTCGTAAATTTTTTAAGCATTTGACTTGTAATTTATAATATTATCGAAAAAAATGCGCACAAGTGGCCCAGTGGCACATTGGAACGTATTCAATATAATAAAAGTGTGTTAGTGAGTCGGATGTGTACGAATAGCTTGTTTATATTTTTATTCGTGTACACGCATACGCACCCCACGCCCACTCTTATTTACCCATAGATATAAACATTAGATATCGCATTGCATATAAGTAAGTCGTGTAAACCCGTATTGTTGCACTCTTCTCTTCTATTCGATAAAGCCATGAGCGTGTCTCCCTCACTCAACACGTTACTGAGAGTGATTGTGACAATACTTTGGCGATTAAAACGCAATATATTTGAATCCATATGACATGTAGTAACAATGCATTTTACTGTGAAATATAACTGAAGATATGAAGAGAGATGTTTACAGTATAATGTTTGCCAGGTAACTCATGTTTTTGGCCACTTGATCCACTTGAACTAAACACGCATTTAGCTACTCATGCGATATCTTATGTTTATATCTATATATATTTACCATATAATAACTTTTGATTGGTCTTTGAATGAAACTATTCAATGAAAATACAATATAATATTCAGAATATACGTTACTATTGTGTATTTAATAGGATAACACGTTTTTTGTAAGTAAGCTTTGTCAGTATTATTGATTTTTTTAATTATTTTAAAACTATGCACTATGAATATGAATTTTGGTTTGTATTATACGGTGTATTTGAATAGCGCAAACCTGTCTTCCGTTCGTAAATGATTGCACAAAAATGACGTAAAGAGTATTGTAAACAATAAATATAATAATAATATTATGAAATAATGACCTGTGCCACCTGCTGGCCGCCCTGAAGGAGCCTGGCCACGAGGATCTGACCGAAGGAGTCGCTGTGAGGAATGCAGTAGTCCTGTGCTCCTGTCACCGCCATGGCCATGTTGAGCCAAGGACTCCTCGTCTGTCACTCTGACGTAATCCAACAACTCGTCTTCGTCTTCTTATCCACGTGCTTCTCACCGGCTAAACAAGCGCTAATAACTGCCGCTAAATTATGTTTTTATTTATATACGGAATCAACACTATTACACACACATTCGTATTTTATTAATCATACAAAATCTACTAAAATCATCAATCAATAACCTACGCTTCATAAATTGTCGTTTATTTTCTAACTTCTTCTAACTAACTTCTATATAACTTCTAATAACTTCTAACTTCTATAATTTAAAGAATATTTACTGAAAATTCTTCTGGTTGAACATCTCCGTTTATTTTTTCCCGTATGTTGTGTTGCATAATGATATTATAATGAATTTCAGGAGATTAAAAGATTATACCAGCGTAATAGCTCAAGGGATAAGAAGCGTGGCTACAAATACTGTGGTCATTCCCACTGAAGACAAAATTATTTTAATTGATTTGATCGGTTATTACGGCTGGGAGATCGGTAATAATATTATTAAAATCCTGATCGATCGTCTTGGTCCAGGTTTACTCTGGTTTCCTGTATTGTAAGGTAAATACTGATGATTAAGTCGGTGACCTGTGTAACTAGTAATAGTTAAGATAATCGACAGACAATTTACACGTTGTTGTGTATAAAAAAAGAGCCTCTCTAAAAAAAGCACCTCGGGGTGTAAATAAAAAAATTATACACAATATGTATACAATTTTAAAAATAGAATGGGATATTTTAAATTTTATAGTAGCGCCATCTGTTAGATACTTGTCAAAACGTTATTGAGTAATATTGATACTTATTTAACAGACTAGTAAAATGTTTTATTGAGGTAGCTTATATTAAACTATATTTATACGATGGATGTACTTGCTTCGGCAGTACATATACTAAAATTGGAACGATACAGAGAAGATTAGCATGGCCCCTGCGCAAGGATGACACGCAAAATCGTGAAGCGTTCCACATTTTTTTGACCATTTTTACTCCGATGTTTGTTTATAATTATATACAATCAAACACAGTCATAAGCTCGCAATATACATATTTATTATTTATGAATATCTACAACTTTGATATGGGAGTTTTAATCATTTGTCGCAACTGTCTTCTCAGTATTTTGCCGCTGGGGTTTTTCGGGATCTCTTTCACAAATCGAACTCCACCTCTAAGTTTCTTTGGATTAGAAACATTTGTTGCGACAAAGTCGATGATTTCCTTTTCGGTTATTTTTGAGTTGGGCTGTTTTACCACAAAAGCCATCGGTAACTCCCCGACAGATTCTTCGGGAAGACCCACGACACCTGCGTCTTTCACACCTGGATGTTGAAGGAGAAGGGCTTCTAATTCAGCCGGGGGAACCTTAAACAATATATCTTTAGAGAATTGTAAAAATACCACACTAAAGCTTCAGATTCCTAGGCGTGCGTCACCGCAAACATAATGCAAAGACGGTAATATAGTTATTTTGCTGTACATTTGATCGGTTTTTTGTTAATTAGTGCCTCGCCCGTGGCTCAGGCGAGGCATAAACTAATAACAAACCGATCATTAGTGTAGCTAAGTAACTATAATATCGTATTTACTGTGACGTACGCCTGGGAATCGATTAATTAAAATAACCACCAACCTGGAACGCCTTATACTTAATCAACTCTTTCAGTCTATCCACTACGTAGAAACTTATATTTTCATCATAATAGCCGATATCTCCAGTGTGAAGCCATCCATCTTTATCTATAATCTCTGAAGTGGCTTTGGGGTTGTTGTAATACCCCAACATAACTAAATCACCCCTAAAACACAACTCTCCTTGTTCATTACATCCGAGAGTTTTGCCATTCTCATCTATGATCTGAAAATATAGCACAATTGTGAATGTTTACTATACAATATGTTTTTAATAAAACTTCAAATATTTTAAGGGCTTTCGTGTGATGGCAATACTTCACATAAAAAAATTAAAGCGGGTCAAACAATATATTTTTTTATAAAATAATTTTATTATTATTACTCTTACTGGTCCTTCGACTGTATGGGAACTCTGTTAACTGCGAGGAAGACATGGCAAGTATGTGTCATGTGATTACTCATGTCAAATTTAAATAAAACATTCTCATGTTAGTTATAGGTAAAAAGATATAAACACTCTGTACACCTAAGTCTATTTCCAAAGATGTATTGTTCTATCAATCAATGTAAAAACTTATGCACAATAAAGAAATTGTAATATGAGCGTTTATATGGAAATAAATCAACAAATTTAAGAAAGTGCGTATTAGGTTTCACAGTAACATTGCTGTTGCTGATGATGGTCTATTACTAGTAGTCCTATATATTATCAACTAGTCTTGCAGTTATAAAGAATCAATGAGAGTTTATGTATAATGTTATTGTAATGCTTAGGAAATTTTAAATCCACGCATCAAAATTATAAAAAAAGCTTGATATCCTCAATATTTTTAGCAGACTCGGCATAATAATTGAGGTCACAATATATTACATTTAATATGCTAATAATTCCCTCAAAATATTTGAAGCTCAGTTAAAAACAAGTTGTATATTACCTTGCAGTCCATCCCAGGAACGATTTTTCCCACACAACCAAATTTATTTTCATTATAATTGCTACAATTTATAACAGCGAGTGTCGTTTCGGTCAGGCCATATCCTTGCCCTATTTTCTCTACTTTAATCCTATTAGAAACAGCTTCTTGTACTTCCTTGGAAAGAGGAGCAGCTCCGCATTTTATTTCTTTCAATGAAGACAAATCGTACTTGTCTACGAGGGGATGTTTGGCCAAGAAAACCATTAACGGAGGCACCAGAAATACGAATGTTATCTATAAATAATTCTGTTTAAATCAGATAATCAAAAAAATATCTCAATTAATATAGAACACACCTTGTGGTCTTGGAAGCATTTTAAGAAAGGCTCTTCTTGGAACTTTTTCATGAAGACGATCTTTGCTTGTAATACTAAAGCTCCTATTGTGGTTATAAATCCGAAAGCGTGAAACCACGGAATTAAAGATAATTGACAGTCATCTGGACCCAGTGCATTTTTTAATAATTCCCTGAAAAATATAAAATAATAATCATCATTAATTAGAGTGAAAAGATTCATTTTGCTATATTAGTCGTAATATTTTAAGGGGTAGTAGGGTATCTCAAATATAAGTGAAAAAAAAAATTCTATATTAAAAATATGTATATGTATGTATTTAACAGACACAATACACACGCGAAATTCACTACTGAGTACTTCACAGAAATTGCTGATTCCAAGATGGTGGCCCAAACTCGGTTCCAAAATCACTATTAATATTCTCAATTATTTCTTTAATTTTTATAGGTATAATAGTTATAATTAATATTTTTTTCGCTTATATTTGCGATACCCTACCACCCCCTAAAATATTCTCGGTTATTATTCAAGTCCACCCTGTATTTAAAATAGTAAATGGGGGTAAACGGCCTTTGGCACATACGTCCTTATTTTCGAAAATGTCAGCATTCATTATCATTTTTTCGACTGAATTGATAAACAAACCAATTTATTATAAAATATGACTTGTTCAATTGAACTTCCCAATTATATGAAGCGATTTAAAAATAAATGAAATTAATGAATAATTGCAGAGAACTTCCACGAAAATGACTACTTGGCTTTTTGAATACATATTATTTTACCATAATTATTGCCAGCTTACAAATTTTTTTTTTATTAGACTTCAACAACTCATTCAGTGATAATGAGTCATGCTAGATGATAGTATTGGTGCGTATACGAATAGAGCTTGGTATATAATTGGTCTACACCAGCTCTATTCGTATACGCACTACACGGACACTCTCTCGTTACACTATTTATATTGAATACGGCCGAAAGATATACAAATATTTATTATAAATGTAAAATTTGACTTACTTCATGACCAGCATAACTTTAATAATGTTCCTGTGACTTAAGAGAACTCCTTTAGGCAATCCCGTTGTTCCCGAAGAGCACAATATGCATAAAGGATGTTTATTTATATCCACATGTTCAATTTTAAGCTCATAAGCATTCAATGGCCCTTTAATGAGGTCTTCATATGGCAACACTTTTCCCACATGACGTATTCCTTCACATCCATTCACAATAATTATTTCAATACACGCCGTATTTTTAAAAATGTCTCCCATCGCCTCAAAATTTGCCTTCGAACTCATCACAATTCTTGGCTTGGTCAGATTCAGCGCGTGATTTATTTCACCTGAAAATAAAATAATCATTAAATATGCTGTGGTGCTTACTTCAGTGTTGTTTGATTACCATTAGAATAGTCAGGATTGAGTGGAGCAACAATGGCACCGATAATAAACACTGCACATGACAATACTGGAAACTCCAAACAATTCTCCGACAATATTGACACCACGTCACCCTTTTTCAGGCCAAGTTTCCTCAGAGCAATGCTCACTTTTATTATATCCTGTCTGATTTGTTCATAAGTCCTTTTCTCGCCTGTCGCATAGCATATCTGTACAAAAGAAATGAAGATTTCTAAAGGTTTTCCTCTTCTTTACTGACTTTATATGTTTAATATAAATACACATCGGTCGCTCCTTTCAACGTGATTTTAATTTTTTTATATAAACGTATTTCCCCCATAAGCCAATGTGCTTCTTTATAAATACCATAGCTAGGCTAAGTAACGATTATTGTTTGATAATAATAATAAAAAGTTTATTTATCTGTTTAACAATTTGAAATTTATTCACTTTTACATAGACACAATGAACTTAAATTACCCGAGAATATTTTAGGGATTGGTAGAGTAAAAATAAATATTAATTACGTAGTTAAGAGATACTATACACACGCAAGAGTAACTACTGAGTACTTCACAGAAACATCTGATTCCAAGATAAGCGCCCAATTTTTTTTTAAGTCATTACTAATATTTATGTATACCACCCCCTAAAATATTCTCAGCTATTAGATTATTTTTTGGACTAATGACAGCTTAATTATTGTATTGTTTTATATAAAATAATACAATCATATAATTCATATGAATTCTCTGATATTTACACAATAATTATCATTCAAATAAATTTTATTCATGGGAGAAATTTGAATATGGCCGAATAATTGATTGATTGTTATATCAATATCCGAGAATTTCAATAGAATAATACAATAATAAAAATGTAACCCGCGCAGTGTCCAATGCTCCAAGCTAAACCATTTTGAGGCCAAACAGGACGTTTAATATTAAAGTTTCACTCTTTAAAATATTGTGTAATATACAAAAAGACACTTTTTATCTTTAGCAATAAGATTTTAAGAGGTAAAACATTAAACCCTTAGTTAGATTTGGAATTAATTAACCTTTTAAATGAAAAAGACTATTTTTTTTACAATGAATTATGGGAGCATTTATATTTAAAAAAAAATTACTTAACTACCGCATTTTTTAGTCATATCTCTGTTTTCGAAGAGTAGAATGTTTATGACCCATATTTTGTACAATAACATTTGTTTTAAATAATTATCGATAGTGGAATTTGGATCCATTGATAATAATTGACTTTAAAATGATTGTATTGAATTAAATCTTCCCCTAATTGTTTTATTTGTTACTATATTAAATACAGGGTTTCGAATGATAATAGTTGAACTTTGGACCTGCGCAATGTTATCTCCTCCAAGGGCAAGCCTCTTCAAGAGAAGTTCTCCGAAATTGACATAATCTCCCTGATATTCTGCAGGACCTCCTCTTATAATTAATTTATCATCTTCCATGATTATTATTTCTTCTTCACCACGTCTGATGTCGAGAGAGACTCCGTTGCAACTAAACGAACGATATCTTACACATTTATAATTTATTTTCCTCCAATTTAAATATAATCTATTACAAAAACTTGTTAGGCCTGTTACTGTTTACATTCAGATATTATCAATTAACACTTTCGTTTATTTAATATTTCAGAATAAATAATATTGCTTATCAAACTAATATTATTTACTTGTGATCGTCTGTGAATTTGTAGGTTAAATGTCAAAAATACTTCCTTAATTGGTCGAAATAGCCGGTGAAACTTTCTCACAATATTTTGGATAATGATATTTTACACATTTAAATGTGTGTAATCGATACCACCGATATATTAGCCGGCCACACAACTGGATGTTTCCATATTAAGATGACGGACCATGAAGATGAGTTTGACTTATTATCTCGCTTAAACTTATCTGCTTGGGCCGCCATCTTGATATGTATACGTCCAGTTGTATGGCCTGCTAATATATTCGTGGTATCGGTGTAATTATTTATACATTTTACATAAAATTAAATATGTGTTTTTAAACAAATCATGCGGTAAATGTAACAAAAACGTCGAGCGATCCTATAGTGAAATAATTTAAATTAACCACCATATATTAGATACCACCGATATATTAGCAGGCCATACAATATCAAGATGGTGGCCCAAGCAGATGAGTTTGACTTAGGCAACACTGTAATAAAGGTAATTTAAAGAGTTTGAACAACAATAATGAAGAGCGATGTACACTTAATTGAGAATTCAACGCACCTCAACAATTAGTGTTGTCTCACTCAGACTCGTCTACTTGGTCCGCCATCTTAATATTTATACATTCAGTGGTATGGCCTGCAAAATATCGGTTCTATCGATGTAGGTCATACTAATTAATAGTTTTAATCTAACTTATCTTACTTATCTTACTAAAAACATTAATTAATTTATAAATTTACATTAAAAGTCTCCGACAAATATCCGCCGAGCTGAAACAAATCCTAATCGGACAAATTGATTTTCAGATGATTTTCAGGTATTTGTCTATTTATATTAGTGTTTATAGTAATGAGAAAAGTTTGGTGAAAAAGGCAAAGATAAGTGAAGAGAAAAGCAGTGACGGAAATTAATCGAAAGTAACGCTTTGTAAATCTAGTTTATTTCTTTACATTAGGTATCTTTTATTATGTTTTTGTCAATTATAAATACATTTTTCATATTCAAAAACACATAACAATTGGGGTGACTTTTTGGGTGCTGAAACTTCAATTATTTTTAAGAATAAATTTGGTTTGATTTTGAAATGAACAGAATTGCGAAACGAATAAAATCTCGTATCTCGAGGAATAATTAATTGTATATTTATTTAATGATAAACAGACATGCAATATCCGATGATGATATTTTTTACATATAAATGCAATAATATGTTCAGTTTTTCATATTACCATTGAACTTATACAAAAATCAATTATTATATTCAACATATTTATATGAGACATCGTAGTTGATTGATGTGAAGAAAACGATTAGCCAATTACTTTATTCCAAGTACTAGATTATACATTCAATATTATGTAATATTATAATATTGCTTTATTATTTAATAATTGGAGACCTTGGCGGAAAAATAACGATCGTCACAAGAATCTAATTTTTTCATGAGATACTAAAAATATTATTATCTTGATATTGAAATGTTTTGAAGGGTGTATTTTTAATTATATTGAAGTAACCGATAGTATAGTAATTTTTGTAATCTGTTGCTTTTCAGCCGATTTATTCAATTGTATTATTTTAATTAAATTCTCTGATATTTACACAAAACTTCAATCAAATATTATATGCATTTTAAAGTTGAATCATTGAAAATTGGCATACATATTTCAAAGATAATATAATTTTATTATATCAAGATTGTTCTGTAAATTCAAATAAAATAATACATTTTATCAAGTTACTAAATCGTATAGAATCAATACCACCGATATATTAGCAGGCCAAACAACTGTATGTATAAATATCTATTTCTTCACTGGTCTTTGCCTTTTTCACTATTATAAATGGACAAATACCTGAAAAAACCCACCTGTCTAATAATTTTGAACGACACCACTGACATATTAGCAGGCCATCTAACTCTATATATACTAATTGTTTAAGCGCGCTGAATTCTCAATAGAGGTGTACATACCTCTTTATTACTGTTGTTTAAACACTTTTAATCACCTTGATTACAGTGATGGCTAAGAAAACTCATCTGCTTGGTCCACCATCTTGATATTGTATGGCCTGCTAATATATCGGTGGTATCGGCTGAATGCATGTTTTCCTCATACATTTAAAATTACTCGATTATGCTATTAAAATGTCAATTTCCATAAATTATAATAATGTCAGTACGTAATTTTCCAATCATTAATGAATTAATTAATCTCTTCTGTCCAAGAGAATAAACAGAATATTTTGTAAACACTCGTTTATCATTCATTCCACTAAAATGTCTGACATATTTTATGAAAAGCCGAGGGATGTGTAAAGGTTAGGTTATAAGTAATTATCCTAAAATCGCTTTACGTAAAAAGAGGTCAGTTACATGATTCTTTATACGATTTCATTCACGGTATTAGCTTGTAATGACGTAATTCGAGGAGATTTCGTGAGGAAGCCTGAAATATGTCTTATTATATTATACCCCACGGACTAAGCTTATATCTTATGTAAAATTTGTATTATTTTGAGTACAATTTGTGATTTAAGCAATAAGCATCCCCCCTATATAGAGATATATGTATATATATATATGCATATATAAATACAATAATTCGCTATCCAGATAAAAATACATTATACGAGATAACTTCAATTAAGATACGATATACAAAATTTATATATCATATCTAAACTTTGACATTTGCTATAAAAACAAAGAATATTCGGCATTGAAAAATATTTTTTTAATTTTATTAATTTGCACAGATTCGGTAATCGACATTACGAGAGAATTTCTAAAAGCCAAATTATAAAATTCTTTGACCTCTGAAAATAAATTTTTATGGCTTTCCTTGTTCTTTTGCCCTTGTTATTATTTAAGACTTTTAAATAAAAAAAATATCAAGGCTTCGAATTTTATTATCGCCATATACATATAATTAGTAGACTTTTAATCATTTAGATTTAAAAGAATTAAAATTAATCTTCAACATTTATCCTACCCTAGTTGAATAAATAAAAAAAATATTTTGTATAATTTTACAAATTCTGGATCAGTTTTCGGTTTATTTTAAAATGTTTTAAATAATATGAAATCTGGAACAAAATATTAGCGACATTTTGTCCAGATTCTTTCCAAATCATTTTAGTTTAGTGTGTGTTTAGGTTTATAATAATTTTCTGTAAGAATTGCGGTAAAAAGTCTCTATACTTGGTTTCTTTTGTTTGTAGAATAGTAATTTTTCTTTAAACATAAACGAACCAAAGGCTATAAAAATATCATATTATGTTGCGATATAACCTCAGCCAAGGGAGTGAAAAAACATGTTTTTAACTGCTCACTATTGTAGAGCACTGCGCGTCTTACATTTTTATTATATTGCTTTACTATTCGGTAAAATTCTACTTCAATTTTTGAACAATCTTAAAGCATAATAATATTAATAAAATATTCAAAATGCTTTATAGTTGGTCCCATGAAGATTTTTATCTATAATGCTTTGTGTACATATCAGAGAGATAAAATAAAATAATAAAGGTAATCGTTGCAGAGCTCGAATACGTCAAAGTACTTCATTACAACCACTTGGACTAGGTCTGGTTATAATATTACCAATCACATGTGTTTGCATTTGAGTTAGATTTCTCGCGGTGTGATAAGATAAAATCTCATATAATAATATTATCAATTGTGAAAATACATGTCTGAAATTTCAGAGATTTGTTTATTATTCTTGAAATATTTGAAGAATTGATTCAAAGTACCGGAAACACAAATATGAAATGATACATGTGTGTATATATGTATATATTTATGATGGGAGGCGGTGGGTGGATTGTTGAGGTGGAGCGGCCCACTGCCAAACTTTTCTCAGCTCTCATCAGGTGTGGACGTCCAGTCTACTCCTCATTTAACTAATCATGATCAACATTCCCACCAACGGGATCCTGTCGCCGCCCAAATCTCCAGACGGAAAGCACGAAGAAGTCGAGGACGCCTTCTCGAGGGCCAAGGAGTTGGCCGACACTAAAAACTCTAGCAAGTGTGTTAGAGTCATGACTGTGATGGCTTACATATTATCCGTGTCCATGGTGGCTATTCTACTATCCCTTTACTACGTATTCCTGTGGGATCCTGCCCCGCCTGACTTGGATGCCCTTGACGAACCAGCAGATCCTATGGCCTTCAGGGATTTCAGACCGATCGAGCCTTGCCTTCACAACAACACAACTCAAAACAAACAAAACCACAGTGAGTTATCGAATAATCATTCAATAGTTAAATTCATGAATGCGTAGACTAACTTACCACAAACAGCTGTGATTATTTATAATAACCGATGTTTTGTTTTTGGTGAGTGATTTCGCTTTGAGCATGTATACATAACACAACTTGACTATTATTGTAGTTAATAATATATCGTTTTTATTCATCATAAAATATATAGCGCTAGTATCACAATATTGTTATGCGAATCTAATAAAAAATAGGTGCTTAAAAATAGTATTGTAGTGATAATTTAATAAAAATTACACAAAGTAAAAGTAGTCTAGTCTATTTGTATACAAACGACTCACTAACATACTATTATATTGAATATGGCCTTATGAACCCAACGTGATTTTTTCTATTTGTATGTTTATTATTATTCTAGCCGATTTGGCATTTTACCTCAGCTTCAATACGAAAATGTGTAGGGGTAATTATTTTATAAATTTATTTTAACTCGAGGATACAATCATTATTATATTTCTTTTTCAAGTTAATGCCGTAAGGGCAGTAAATATAATAAATAAATTCTATAAGTAGCAGTGTCGAAACGAAATAATTATAGTAAATAATAAAATTAATAACCTACACATTGCTCTGTTTCCACTTGATCATTAATTTATTAGTTACTAAAATCTTGCAGTGTTAAAGCCTATTAACTTAATTGTAAAGTCTGATTCAGAAGGTAAATAGTGTGGGTAATTAAAACTATTTTAAGGTATACTAGTATCCTTTTTGAGGTGTTATGAGAGGTATTGCGAATTTCGCACATCCGCGGTCGAAGTAATAAATATTCTCTTTTAACGAGCAAGGTGGTGAAGAGCAGACGATCTTTGATTTTATGTAGTTTAGTTTAGTTTACTCAGTGGCCACTTTTTATATCCAATAAATGTCGGCTCCATTCATTCGCCAGAATCCTCAGCTGTGGTTCAATAACAAATCTCGCCATTGAGCACTTTATATTATAAGAGTTCTCTAAACCGGTATTTAAACACAGTATGGCTTCTATACAATATTTTTCACGGAATTTAAATGTGTGATTGGTTCACCTTCGCCCGCTCCAGGAATAAACTACTTTAATATCGTTGAAATCTCACTATCGATGAATTCGAAGCCAACTATTATTTTCATAACTCAAGAGCTACTGAAATACTCGGCGAATGTATGTAATCGCTGTTTATTTCGAAGCATTGATATGCTGTGGTATTATTTCAACTATAACTGTCAACAAGAACACCTCTTTGTTTCATCGCCATCAATTCCATTCCGACTTTCAAATAAGCCAACAATGCCAATGTAAACACGTTGAGAGAGATCGATTCTAAATAATATAAACATGGCCCCCCATTTAGATGCCTTTTTGCTTGACTCATGCCATTGTTTTAATCGAAAGGGAATGGGAAAAATCATATGTGAATCATGTTTAAAAATAATATTTAACACACAACTTTGACGACAACAACAATATTTATATAACACATCTTGCCCTTCCATACATCTTGCATATCCCTTGCTAGTCAAATATGGTTTTTTTTATAATAAAATAATTATTGACTACGAAAATTAAATGAACAGTTGCCATAAGATACTAACATCATACGCCCATTGTCATAATAAATTATTTTATTATTAATTCATATTTTTTCTGTGGTCGTGTTGGCATTGCATGAAACCCCTTAAAATATTCGTTCAATTAAAGACACGTTGTATACAGTGTAATCTCGAAATACGTCCTTAATCCATTCCAGATCTTTGGATACCAAACAGGGCGAATATTAAACTAATTTTTCCATAAGAAACAAACGGAAATGTGCTTCTTCATCTTTTTTTACCTTGTATTTTTACGAATGCGGATTGTAACTTTACTGATAATGAATGCCCGTGGGAAAGTTTAAAACTCTATGATTATGTATTTTTACTTTATCTTCACATTAATATGACATTAATGGGATTTACTATTAATGTATCCCCAAACAGAATGTGAAAACCGTTCGCAGCAAATTGTTAAAGGGTGGAAATATATGAAACTCTTGTGTGTGTGTGTGTGTGTGTATTTTGTCACTTTTAAAATAGTCATATATTTCTACTCGTTGACAGTTCGTCGCGGTCTGTTTGGACGAATAGTAAATGAATATTTTCTAGTGGCAACACAGAAGAATGGCGGGCAATCAATTTGAATTTTACACGTATTGGAAAACTACCGCCATCTTTCAGTACCCAATATATTCAGTTTATAGACTATTCTTTAAATTGTGATTAAAATAATTCTTCTGCTTCTGATGTATGTACTGTGAAACCAGAAATAATTTTAATCGAATGCATTGCAAAATGTAGCATAAACTTGACCTAGAATATGTTGAGTGTTGAGTGCAATGAAAATAGAAATTTAACAGTACTAGTTCACTTAAGAGTTAAAACACTTCAAATGATTCCGAAGTACTAAAAATATATCACAAGGCAGTCCAAGAATATCTTATTATAATGTTAACACAAATCTTGAAGGTACATATTCGGTTGGTTCTGAATCGAGTCCATCCGCGCGCACTCCCTTTTATTGATTTTATTCGGAACGGTCCTGTCACAACACTGGTCCGTTGTTCCTCATTGCGGATTTAATAATGGTCAGCAACGACTAACAGAAATAGTATTCCCGTAAACAAAACGTAGACAAGTTGTGAAGAGTGTTGGTGTTAGTCTGCGCCGACTGGCCTTTCGGAGACGTCGCCATGAGCTACAAGTCCACGTTGTCGAATAGTGTTAGATCAAGTGGATCATATCGCCAAAATAGCATCCACGAGAAGTTACACGCCACCTCCTCCACCGAAGAGAAGGTCAAATTTGCTGGAGATGAGTCCAAGGATCGTCTGTACGAACCAAAGCACAATAAGAAGATGGTTCGCGTACTCACCGTAGTGATTTACGTGTTCTCCGTATCTCTGGCGGCCATCATGCTTTCCCTCTACTACATCTTCTTCTGGAATCCCAAGGCTCCAGGATACACCATGGCTTCCACCACAGGACCTCAGTCTCGCCACGACAATGTAAATAAAAGACACACCCCAGATCTTCTACCCACATGCTTAAATGCCTACGGTATGTTCTCACCACAGTACAAAAGGCAAAAGCGACTTTCGCATAATATGTATTTTTAATGCTGATTTACACACGTAGAGTACACCTTACTCTACTTTTCATTTATTAGGGTTTTTATTTTAAAAAAAATACTATACCCATGTAAATCTAAGAGGAATTATTCCTTTAATACATATATTATCCAAAAAAAATAACTCTCGAAAGTCGCTTTTGCTATTTAATCAACACTTTTAAACGATCAAAATGAAATCGTTTAAAAGAGAGATCTCATGAACGTTGGAGGTAAATTTTATTAAAATTATCAGCACTGCATAGTTCCAACACAATTAACCTACACAAGTGTGATTTTACTTTTTACCATTTTTATATGTATAATTAAAACACAAGCACACACGTATTAATAACTAGATTAAAACGTAGTAGTTAGAGAATATTTTTAACGGTGAGAAGTTATGGAAGTTTTTTTTAATTGTTTCACTGCTGCTGATGACAATTATATGAAGTACTGAAAAACTGAACCACGTTTGAAATTATATTATGATTTTTTGTAAATAAGGATGATTTCTATGATGGGTTTATGAATTATTATCGATGGCATGTTATTTAATCGAATTATAGTAAATATCGATCCAAAAATACGACTTTAAGTGCACTGGCCTGGTTTCGTGACCTGTCAGTTTATTTTATGCATTTGGAAGTCGATACTCAATGCTATTACGTGTTTTTGTTGCTGTTGCTTATGGTCAATATATTAAACAGTGCTAATGGGAAGCCCTAATAATACTATAAACTGTATAGTTTAAGATTTTTGCAATTGTTTTAGGAAGTTATACACAAAACGAATTATCATGTATATAAATACCACATAATATGTACTTGTTTTTTTCATTCATTGTATAGTAATTGGTTGATTTTTATATTGCAGGTCGAAATGATAGCGGAGTAGAAGAGCCTTATTTGGCATTGCCTTTAAAGTCCGATGAAATAGCAACGGATTCTAGACCAGCTGATAATACAACAGATATTTTACCTAATTACACAAGTGGGAATGACACCGATCAGTTGTCATTGCCATCGAAAAATATCACAAATAATAGCATAAATTCAAATTTGTTAGAAAATAGTGTTTTATTACGGAGATTGATAACACCACAGCCGGGAAAACAAGAAAAAAAGAACAGCACGTAGAAGCCATTTGATATTTTAAAATTATTTATTTACGATCTCAAAAACCAAATATATTATAATGAAAATTTGCTGTTAATTTATTATAAAATATGTATAATTATGTTGTAGATTATTTATTACAAACTTATCAATTTAAATCACTGTCATTTAACTGTGTTTAAGACTGTTCGCCTTCAGAGTAATTAATTAAGGAGGAATTGTGTGGATATGAAAAAGAATATTTAGGAAATTATTATACTATATTATACACTGTATCATTGAGAATGAAAAAATAAAACACAAAATTGAATATATATTTTTTTATAAAATTTTTATTCTCCAGTCATAAACATGTGGGTATCTCTTTCCGATTGGGACATTTTAATTGTTTTTTCCGAACCTATTACTGCCGATAGCTGCTGCAGATCATATTTTGTATACAAAACAGTGACAGTCATGTTACTTTCACTTCCACCAAATTTATTTTGATTTGCTTCCTATTGTGCAAAAAAAAACACTGTAAATGTTGTACTCATATATAAAATAATTTTGCATAAAATTTACCTGCATCAGATTACACATTTCTGGATAAAAGTTGGAAAAGACTGGAGGCTGGTAAAATATTATATGTCGAATCCCTTTAATCCTCATTCTTCGGAAGAAGTGAAATCTTTCAGAATATAACATAAAATGTGCATCACTATGGAAGAACATATCTCGAGCTCTTGCTATTTTATTATCCTTAAGAAAAAAATGTACTTCTAATATTTAATATTTAACAAAATATATCTAATAATACATACCTTGGAATACTCGCAAATTTGTACAAAGCTAATGTCTTCTCTTTTGAAATAATTTCGTATTCGAACATAATCAAAATAACTTGGTACATATAACATTGTGTGTGTCATTATTGTATCTTTATATTGAGGCAGAATTTCCTTGATAAAATAATTAAATCTTGCATCTATTGCGGACAAAGGATCTTTACAATCGATTCTGTAAATACATATTTTAGTGAATGAAATACACAATTAAAAAAAAATTCATAATAAATAATCAAACCTTTTGAATACTTGAGGAACTTGAACAGCAACCTGTCTAATACTTCCTGCCTCTATTGGATTTTGCACTCTTACTTTTCCAGCGTAATTAAAACATTTTTTATTAAACAGCGAGTTGATTTCAGGCAAAGGCATTGATGAGAATACTAAGGTTTGTCTATAAAACAATTATTTTTAAAACTATATTTCATTATTATTGATTCTTTAGGTGAAATATATACCTGTAGTATTTTGTCCAACCGTTAACTGCCCATGATCTCAATCTTGAAAAATCAGTACCGTGGGTCTTTTTTGGTTGCAAATGAAAATGATCGATAACGTGGAGTAAATGATCCCAATTTTGCATTAAAAATATTTCAGTTTGGTCTAACACCAATAGTTCAACAGAGGCTAAAAAGTCAAAATCTCTTTCTTCTTCCCCTTCTGCACCAACAATGACTCTTAAGCCAAGAGGAGAAGCAATTATGATATCGGATGAATAAAATTCAGTAAATAACTGGAAAATAAATTTACAAGTTATAAATACAAGTATATTATTAATGATTAAATGGTTTCACACATACTTTTAAACTTTTTTTTGTTACTGAAAGTCCTATCCTGAAAGTGTCATCTGTATTACCACTGAATGTCATTTCATAATCTTCAGGTTTGGCATTTTTCTTCGGCATTAGTATCTCATTGCCGGTGAATTCTTCTTCAAATCTATTTTTATTGATTACTTGACTTGAGTCTCCCGGTACAAGAATTTGAATTAAATTTTGAATAACCTTATACGCTGCGTCTTTGAATGGTACAACAATAATCACCTGTGAATGATAAATAAAAGCAATGTTATACATTTCATTTGATTGGTTTTTTTTTTTATATAAAAGAGTGTTACTAACTTTAGGTCTGACTAGTCCTTGATCCCTGTATTCATCAGGAACTATATCTTTTTTTGATAATCTTGCATTGTGATGTAAAATTTTTATTCTAGTTTTTAATATGTGATTCATGGCATGTAAACAATAAATAAATCTAATTTCTTCTGCATTTGTAAATGTGCGCTGTGGATAATATAGATCTTGATAGTTA
The DNA here is from genome assembly GCA_022606485.1 of Agraylea sexmaculata. Classification (NCBI taxonomy): domain Eukaryota; kingdom Metazoa; phylum Arthropoda; class Insecta; order Trichoptera; family Hydroptilidae; genus Agraylea; species Agraylea sexmaculata. Next base: position 36,581 of record JAGTTH010006055.1, on the reverse strand, counting down.
TTGATTATTGAAAATAGTTCTTTTTGAAATGAAGTTAATTTATTATCAATTTCCAAATCATTTTTATTAAGAATTTTTTCATTTGCAGTTATTAAATTTTCATGTAACTGTTTTTTTACATTTAATGTATCCCAATTTACATTAGTAATTCTTTCAGGTATTGTGCCTTGAGAAGCATATGTTTGTTCTTCTAGAACTGTAAATTTCTTTTCATTTGTAATCACATTTGTGTCTTTCGGTATTTGAATTATTAAGTGACCCAAGCGTGGCCACGTTGCTGTAGATTTTTCAACAATTTGAGGAGTTTTTGATACTGATTGGAACAAGGAATCATTAAGTTCGTCCTTGAAGTGTTTATCAAAGGGATCTTTATTTGATGAGTCTGCATCATCTGTTTCAGGATCAATTTCTTTTTCTTCAATTGTCTCTTCAATCTGAAATGATATATAATTAATTTAAAAGTATTTAATTTAGGTATAAAAAAACATACCTCTATAGCACTTTCTTCTTCAAGTGGAGCTTCAATTTCAGTATCAGGATTTCCCTCATCACCTCCATTTATATCAGTATCATCAATTTCCTCTTCACTTTGATCCAAATCCATTTCTTCTTCCTGTTCTTCCATCACTTCCTCGTCTTCACTATCCAGCTCTTCATCACTACTATCTACGGCAGATGATTTTTTCTTATCTTTATCGTCGCCTTTAAAGGTACCCAATAACTGTTGAAGAGGGTTTTCAATTTCATCCTCGGATTCTTCAGACTCGCTTTCTTGTTGCAGAGTCTCTTCTAATTTACGTTTTCTTTCAAGCTCCTCAGCAACAACATCTTTATCTCGATATCTGTTGAAACAATATATTTGTTTGCTCCCTCCTTTTCCTAGCACTTCTTTTTTAGGTTTCGATTTGAAGCCATTTTTATTTCGACCTTTCATTATTTTGTCGCCTTTGTGAAATTTATTTTTACTTTGTCCCCTGATCTTATTTTTACCACGGTTTTTCATTGTAAATGCTAATTCTGAGAAACTTATTAACAATATAAACACACCACTGACAGATCTCAGCTGCACGTGTACTTTGACAATTATAAATCAGTGTTTCCATCACCATAATCAATTTGAAGAAATTACCTATCCTAAATTACTAAAATTTAGAGATATTATAGTTAAAATATTCATTATTGGTCACTTGTATAACTCTTTACTTGACGATGATTAGTAATTTCATTTTTAAAATGCTTGTGAAAATGACAGCATTTTCATTTTTTATTAGTAGCAACACAAATAATCAAACGTCAATGTTGGCGGTGTTTTGCCGGTGTTGGTTAGAAAAATAATGTTGTTTTAAAAGGGAATCAAAATGACTTCTATAATAAAAGTAAGTTGGATATCATCACCATCAAATTCGGAAGAATCTCCACCATGTTTCTTACTACAAGTTGACGAATATCGCATTCTACTCGACTGCGGATGGGGTAATGACTTTGATATGAATTTTATCAGAGAACTTAAGAGGTTTGTACAGATTATCGTTGAAATATGAATAAAATATTTTAAGATTTTTAATATTATTTTGATATTTAGGCACATTGGTAGTATTGATGCAGTTTTAATATCTTATCCGGACCAGTTACATCTTGGAGCATTGCCTTATGCAGTGGGAAAATTAGGCCTCTCTTGTCCCATTTACGCTACTCTGCCCGTTTACAAAATGGGACAAATGTTCATGTATGACTTGTACCAATCCCATCATAATATGGAAAACTTTGACCTCTTCACTCTGGATGACGTAGATGCTGCTTTTGATAAAATGATTCAATTAAAATACAATCAAAGTGTAGCGATGAAAGGTATCAAATTTGGTAATAGAAAAGGATGAAATTAATTTTAATTGTATGTAATTCTTATAGGGAAAGGTTACGGTATTACTATAACTCCATTGCCAGCCGGTCACATGATAGGTGGAACAATATGGAAAATATTCAAAGAGGGAGAAGAAGATATTATATACGCTATGGATTTCAATCATAAAAAGGAACGGCATTTAAACGGGTGTGATTTGGAAAAACTCCAACGACCAACTGTTCTAATCACAGATGCATTAAATGCTAACTATCAACAAGCCCGAAGAAGAACTCGAGATGAAAAATTAATGAGTATATACTATAAGATTATTGTAACTTAAATGTACTACTCGTATGTTTTAAGTTTGTATATTTTTTAGCAACAATTCTCTCAACTGTCCGTGGCGGAGGATCCGTATTAGTTGCTGTAGATACTGCTGGACGTGTTTTGGAATTAGCACACATGTTGGATCAGTTATGGAGGAATAAAGAATCGGGGCTCATTGCATATTCGTTAGTGCTTTTGAGCAATGTTAGTTACAATGTAGTCGAATTTGCCAAATCTCAGGTAATTGATTATGTTTTTTTTGTACTAAATATTTCAATTGAATTATGATAAAAAGATTTCTGATCACCAAAAATAAATTATTTTTATCCAAATAGATTGAATGGATGAGTGATAAGTTGATGAGAAGTTTTGAAGGAGCTAGAAGTAATCCATTCCAATTGAGACATCTTCAGTTATGTCACAGTATCAATGAAATACAAAAAATACCCGGACCTAAAGTAGTGCTCGCAAGTCAACCTGATTTAGATTCTGGATTTGCGAGAGATCTATTTTTAATGTGGGCTCCACAACCACAAAACAGTATCATCTTGACTTCCAAGTAAATATAATTAAAATTAACACTTTTCAATTAATATTTTTAATAATATTCTAATATTATTTAGAACTGCTCCCGGTACCTTAGCCCGCGATCTTATCGACAACGGCACTAATAGAGTAATTGATTTAGTTGTAAAGAAGAGAGTGAAACTTGAAGGACCTGAATTAGAGGAATACATGCGAAATTTCAAATCAAGAAACGAAACCATCAGAAAGTAAGTACATATAAGTTATTAATTATCAAAGTATGTTTTAAATTGTTTATTTTATTTGTAGAGAGGAGGAAATTGGCATTAGCTCCGATTCGGAGTCGGATGATGATCTCGAAATGTCTGTGATTACCGGTAAACATGATATAATTGTGAAGAACGAAATTCACAGGCATGTTAGCTTTTTCAAATCAAATAAAAAACAACACGCAATGTTTCCTTTCCACGAAGAGAAAACCAAAAATGATGAATACGGAGAAATTATCAGAGTAGGTTTAGTAAATTTATAAACACATTAGCTATTTTATATTGAAAATAAAATTACAGCCCGAAGACTACAGTTTGGCGGAAGTTATGGATGTTGATGTTGAAAATAAGGAACCTCCCCCAGTTGTTATAAAAAAAGAAGAAGTCAAAAGTATAGTGTGACAATTTGTCATTCATTTTATTTTAATACTTAACATTTCTCTATTTAATAGCCGAACCAATCGAGATTCCAACCAAATGCTCAGAGAGTAAAAAGCAAATCCACGTAAAGGCATCCATTCAATATATCGACTTTGAAGGAAAAACAGACGGTGAATCTCTTCTAAAGATAATATCTCAGATGCGAGCGAGAAACGTAATCATTTACAGAGGAAATACACAAAGTATTGACACACTCAAGTATGTACAGCGTTTGATAGATGATATAAAACATAATTAAAATTTTAATAAATTTCTTGTAGAGCACATTGTGTCGAAGAAGGTTGTAATTCTGTATTTACGCCTAAAAGAGGTGAAATCGTTGATGCAACAACAGAAAGACATATTTATCAGGTATTTATGTATTCTTTGTTAAAATTTACATATCATTTTATATTCTTACAATAATTTCTTCATCTGTCGACAATGGCACTTCTTTCCATACAAATTGTCTATTATGATCGGGATCCACTGAACATTTTAAAATTATTTGTAGGTAAAATTAACTGATGCTCTTGTATCTGGCCTCGTTTGGCAAAAAGGTGCCGGTGGGGCGGAGATTGCTTGGGTGTGTGGAAAAATCGGCATTCGTGAAAGTGAACCAAAACCTATCGACCCTGAAAATAATGATACTGAAACACAAGGTATAATTAATCTCATTAGAACACTGGATACATGAATATTAAAATAAAATGTGTTGTAGATAATCCCATTGAGGAAATATTCACCCTGGAACCGTTACTACCTAATGAAGTTTTCCCCCACACGGTCGCGTTTATAAATGAATTAAAATTATCAAACTTTAAGCAAATTCTCTCCAAAAACAACATAAACTCAGAATTCATCGGTGGAGTACTTTGGTGTAGTAACGGAACCATCGCCATTCGTCGAGTAAGTTACATTTCTTATATTCTACCTTAATATTGGTAGCTATAATAATTATATATATTTTAGGATGATAGCGGGAATGTGTCATTAGAAGGTTGCATCAGTGAAGAGTATTATAAAGTTCGAGAATTACTGTATGAACAATATGCTATTGTGTAATTGTGTTTTATATTAAATAAAATTGATTTTAATAAAATTTTATGCATTTCCTACCCGGCCCGAATCCCATTCATGCCACATTATATTGATTTAAAATGGGGGTGTAGTCTTATCTGCTTAATCTATTATAAACAGGGAAAACACATTGTATGGCAAAGCATGTTAAAGCTATCTGACATGCAATCAGATAATTTCATGCATGCTAGAGGAAAATACTTATCATTTGAAAAATTATATTTATGGTGATCATTGTCTCTAATAAATATGAAATTGGTTAATTTCTGCCTATTTATATACATTAGTATCATACAGAATTATAATTGTCAGGTATCTATTGTTAAAATTTATTCAATTCAAAATTATCTTATTAATTATTAAAATGATTATAGGATGAAAAGCCCAGATTTAGAGTACTTGCACCTCAATTTATATGTTCATCTACAGCAAATAAAAATCAAATCAAGTCGACTAGAACGGAAGCCACGACAATAAGGTTAGCAATTTAATTTTTTTTTCTTCTCTATTTGAGACACTCTGGAGTTAAGGTTTTCATTGCATACAATCCTGGGTTTTCTGGGTTGAAAACAAAAGACCACATCTTCCATTTTAAAATATGAAAATTAAATGAATAAAATATTTAATAGCTCGACAACTGACAATCAGTTTATAAAAAATAAGCTATTCTTATTCTATAACAATTTTTATTCTGCAGGTTGCAAACAATGTCTGGTCAGAGACTGTCATATAATTGGACCGTCCGTTTTAAAGTTCTCGATCCACCAAAGGGACAAAGATTTAACTTGAATGTGTGGAAAGTGACTAGAAAATTAGAGACAAAATTGACAGACTTAAGTCCCAATATTGCCGAAACTAATTTAGTCAGCATTAACAATTCATGGGTTGGGATTGAATTTATTAATTCGGAAGAATATAATATTAATTAGTTTATGTAGTTGATTGAAGGTGTGGAATATGCATTCAATATATCCGCTATGAGTAATCAAAGTGTTTATTCTGATATGGAGCGCTTTATTGTCAAATACACAGATTCAAAAAATGCTCCGATTGTGGATTATGGTAGAGGAGTAGAGAGCCCTCAGTTTTCTGTTATTTTGCTGGGCTCGGAAGTATCATATGCGGATATACCGTACATATTAGAAGCAGAAGTAACTCCCTGCAATCCCACTGAAGACTATTACGTATGAAGTATAAATCCATAAGAGCTTTCATTTTGAAAGGTTTAAAAAATTGTTCACATTTTCATAGTTTATTTGGACGGTAGTTGAGATTAAAACCAATTCGACACTGAATCTGGAACCGACCTTGGGTAAAATATTATTTATGAAACCTGCCAGCTTTAGAGGAGGACTTCAATATGATATCCAGTGTCAAATACGTAAAATTTCTGATAATTCTCTGATTACAACGGTATTTAAAAATATCTATGTATATTTTTTTTGGAATAATCAAAACTTTTTTTTTTAGAATTTTCTTTTGATGTCAATATTGAGAAAAGGCATGATTGTAGTTCTTAATATTCAAGAAGTTGTTTTGGCCACTAAAACACCCATATCTATTTACGCCACTGTTATAGATCCTGATAATAATCCAGGGAATATTTTTGTGAGTATTTTTTATATAATTGTTTAAAAGTCGGTACTTAATATAAACGTTTCAGTTTGAATGGACGTGCAAACAATTGATTGATGGAAATAATTGTGCTGGTTTTAAATCAGTCAATTCATCAGAAATAATTTTTGAGTCTGGATTTTCTGTTGATGGAAGGTTTATTACTTGTTTTCATATAATAATTTGCAATTTTATTTAATACATATTGTTTATTAGTTATGAAATAAGAATTACTGTTCAAAAACAAACTGTGAAAGCTACAAACAAATGCACAGTCATTGCTCAAACAGCCATGTTACCTTTGATAGAATTTCAAAGAGCATCTATAGACTTAGTAGCTGGTGAAACATTAGAAGTTTCTGCTAAAGTTATGGATTTAATGGCAGGATGCAGTCTTAAATGGGAGCCGCTTATCCAAGAAAATTTTTCATCAATACAATTTCAAGAAGAGGTAAACTTGTGTGTCCACATAATTTATTTTTAACTAATCAATTTAATTTTTATAGCCAAAATCTCTTAAGAATATGGTGAAAATAAATTCATTAGATGAGACATTTTTATCAGAGCTTGTAGACTACAGTAATGAGACAATAAGTAGAAGTTTTCCATTGATTATTCCGGCAAGTAATATTGACAATAGATTGGGATTACAAGCTGATAAAAAATACAAATTTCGACTCTATGCTAGGTAATACTTAATATCCTCTTTTTTAATCAAATAACACAATCGCTGAATTCTCTTAGATGTTTTTGCACTCCGAATGTTCAATGTGAGGGACCAAACAATATAACTGCTTATTCTGATGTCACCATTTCAACAAATGGTCCTCCACAACTGAAATCTATAAAGGTAATTAAAAATTATAAATAGTATTGATTAAGTTATTAATAATGCTTCTTTATAGATGAAACCGACAACTGGTGTGGCTTTACTTACTAAATTTATTATGACGGCAGATACTGCACAAGATATTCCTAAAGATTATCCAATGACTTATTCTTTTGGTTATAAAATACCCGGCGGAGAAAATATAATTATTGGTACATTTTTAGAAGTTCTGTCTATCAAAGTGATTTTGCCATTTTCGGGTATTATTTTATTCATTATTATTTATATTTGATTGTAAATTTTGATGAATGATGTTTAATGATATAGAATTAGCAATTTCTCCGACACTCAAGGCCTGTGATTCACGAGGTGCTTGCTCGGAAATCGAAGGGGATCCTGTGATGGTAAAAAAATCAGATATTATATCTGAAGACAACATAAAAGTGTACGTGGAGAAGTTTTCAAAACATTTGTACAGAAAAGAATATTCAAATGCATTTTATCTCGCATTTATTGTGATGGAAACGTTAAAGGTAGATTTATATATAATTAAACACATATTGAATACATATTTAATTAATAATGCATAGTTTTCGGCTAATGAATCTATTCGAGTTAACTTTCAAAAGCATGTTGAGAAAAACCTGGTGAATGATATATCGAAGCAAATAGTTGAGGTAAAAAGCAAAACCTTTGTAACTGCAGCTTTTATATTTGTACACGAAGCGACAAAATTCATTCAAATGATTCAACTTTCAAATGATGTCCTCCAGGTTAATTTAACAATATTATTGTTAAAGTATTTCAATTTTTTTACTGCCAAGTTATATTCAATAGGAAATAGTACGACTGAGAGATGCTGTTTTTGAAGTAGCCAATGATAATGTGCAATTTAAAAAATATACTTTGGAACAAAAACATTACATTCCATCATTGCGTAGAAAGAGAAACATTTATTACAATGACCTGAAAAATTTCATTGATGTGTCTGAATATATTATCAAAACATCTAAGGATTCAATTCAAATAGCTAAAGAGAAAAATAAACTTGTTAGCAAATTGAGGGCTTCAGAAAGAGAATTGTGTGAAACTACATCTCAAGAATCGATAGTGATCGGTATTTTTATGATATTATTTTTTTTATGAATTATGTATAAAGCATTCGTGTATAATTTCAGATTCGCAAATAGTCTCAGTCGGAGTAGAAAAATCAAATACACGATCAAATAATGTTCCTCTTTTTATCCCTTATTCCTCTCGTATTGGAAGTAAACTAAATATCTCAAACATTGCCGAAGCGTTTTTAAATACTGATAATGAAAAAAAATTATGTTTTATTAAATACACATTGTCTCCCAATATTTTGGAAAATTTAAATTCCACTATGAAAAACCATCTCATTTATTATTTATCTTTGTATAGTTTATCAGAGTCTGGTAGATATATTGTAAAGAATTTAGAAAATATACGTTATAAAATACCAGCTAAAAAATATACCAATCAAATACCACAGGTAAGTTTAAAATGAACTAATTTTACAGACTTGGTAATTGTATATATTTTAGTGTATCAAATGGAATCAAAATTACTGGGATGAAAAAGCTTGTACAACATATGAAAAGTATATAATTACTAACAAAATTTATTATGTAGTTTGTGAATGTATCGAGACAGGATATGTAAGGTAATAAAAATAAATTATCGTTATACTAAATATTTTTGTCTAAACTCTGATATTTTAGTGTTTATTATAAGCAAACAGTAGAATCTACCACGGAAGTAATTACAAGCAGTACATTTGTGAATATTTATACTCTAGAAATGCAAAAAATTCCAACTTCAACTGATTATATTGAAAATGATACAGAGAGTTTAAAAGAAGAATCAATTTCAAATAGTATGTAGTATATATTAGATTTTTTTAAATTCAATAGGTATAGTCCATTATTTATGTTTCAGAAAATCATAATACTGCTATAATATTGACATTAGTTTTTATATTCACAATTATTATTTTATTCATTTCCATTTACTTTTATAAGAAAATGAATAAATATAAAATAGACTCTCTGGTGAGTTGTATATATAGAAAAGTTTATTTTGAATAATGTATATATTTTTGTTGTAGACGAGTACAGAAAATATTAAGTATACAGAATTATATGATGAACATTTGATGTCCGGAACTAAGGAATCTTTGGGTATTTTTTTATCCTCTTATAAATTAATGAATAATACAATATTTTACTATTTTTTCAGACGAGGTGGATCTTTTTGGCGATGATATTTTTTAAATTATTACAAAGTATTGTTGAAATACTATGAAAAAATAAAAATAATTCTCTTATTTTTTTATTTTATTGTAGAAAACATACATGTTCGATATGCGATATGAGTTTTTTAATTCAAAATCCATTTGTATATAGAAGGCTCGAAAGTCCAAACATCAGGATGACCCAAATGAGGAGTTGTTTTTTCAAAATCTGTTTCACTCCATGTGAACGGAGGTATTCCTCTCGACACATTGTAAGTTGGTCCGGAGACAGCGAGGAATTGGAGCTTTTTTACAAGTTCACAGTTGGTTATTTTAGTATCTGTAGCACCGTGAGATCTGTGACCCAAAGCTGGGAATGGGTAAGTTCCTTTAAAATAAAAGACCATATTATTAATAGAATAATTGAAATCAAAGTGATATTAACTTACCGTTAGATGGGTTTAAATCATTTCTTGCTGCGATAGAATTTTCAGAACTATAAGGAGGCTGACAATCGCATTTTGAAAGAGGGTCATTTTTAAAATCATTATATCTCATGAGATCATACATATCTTGCATATTTTTAACTTTAATGTGGTCTCTTTTGAATATAAGAGCTCTGGGTGTTTTATCATAAGTAAACCAGTCACCAAACTTCTTCACTGATTCTGGTCCACCGCTGATATTGAAAATTCTCGGAAAATACGGCACATTGTACGATGGCCAATAACTTGTTGAAATTAAGAAATTTGTCCTAAAAATCATAATTATTAAAACAAATAAAATTATTATGTTTAAAATAATCGTACATGTCCTTCATTTCCACATTTCCGGGAACTTGTTCAATGATCCACAGGAGTCCAGCTTTTTGATTAACTTTTCCTGGCTTGAAATTTTTGTAGTCAACGATCATCCATTGATTATTATAAGAGCCGCTGTTATATTCTTTGAATATATTGCACCATTCTTCTCCAGTGTTCGCTAGTCTGTTTGCAACCATAGATCGGATGAATTCCATAACTTGGCCTGTTGGAGTACAATACTGCCACAAATCTGGATTACTGTTTCCGATGGTAGTCTCTAATGTTGTAAGACCGGATGATATAACGTAGAAATCATCACCAGATTGGATCTGAGCCGGATATGAAGAAAAAGACATGCTCGATCCACTTATTACTTCATTGCTTTTAGGCACTGTTTTGAGTTTGAGAGTGTATTTCTTTTGAATTCTCAACATTGACTGATAACTAAGATAATTTGTATACGATTAAGTATAATAAAAATCTATACAAGATTCATTTTATATTACCTGCTCCATGTATCATGGCTTACATATAAATCTGATCCATCAGGCAGTATTTTAATTAGTGCAGAACAACGACCAGGTCCTTTTACAGTTGGGTCGCCAAACTTTTCGAATAAGTCTTCAAAATCACCTTGCAGGTTTATCGATCTATTAAAAGTGATTTTAAATTAATAACGAACTGAAATATTTTACATTTCAATTCTTCTTACAGCATATCAAAGAAAGAAAGTTTTTCATTTGTGTTATGAGTTGCATTGTTGTATCCACTTGTAAGGCCTTCTAATTGTTTCATATAAAGTTTAACCTAGATTACAAAATAAACATGTCATAATGTAATCTATGGTGAATAAATAAAAAAATGTGTATTTATACCTGATACCAATATGGATCGGTGTTAGAATATTTTCTTATCATTTTACTCATCCATTTGAGATTGGTTCTTATATATTTGTACACTTTAGCACAAGTCGTTTTCTTATCTTCACAAATACTAAAATAATATAAAACATTATTATCAACTCTACATCCTTTGTATAATGTTACAATCAATTTACTCTATCATCGTATTTTGCCAATACATCCATATCAAATCACGAGTCAAGTATCCTTCTAAAACTCCAGCGGCATATGACTGTATTTCATCCTGTACATTTTTTATTGCTTGAATTTCAAGAAATGCCCACCTTATTATACCAGGGAATTAATAATATTAAAATGGTTCAAATTTGTTTCAAATCTAAAGCAATACATACCCAGTTTGATTCACTTTGTTAAAGAAAGCCCCTTTAACTACATCCTTAATAGCTTCATTTGAATTCTCCGATAAGGATGTATATGTAACAAAACCATTTTGATTGTGTGTCAAGGAATACTTATATGAATTACATTTAGAAATAAGAAATAAAAATAATATCAGTTTGATAAACATAGTTGTTTCTCTTTGGTAGACACTTTCTTTACTAACGGACAATGGAGATTGTATTGTCTATAAATAGCGAACGTAGTCACATTAAATTAGTGATACTGTGAATTATGAATATTATTTTAATTGTAAATAAATTATTCTCAAATCGAAATAAAGTCTTCTTTTTAATATAATCAACCTTAATTATACATTATATCGTTGAATGTTGATAAAGCTCCTTTTATGACTTAATTTTAAAGAATTCAATCAACTTTCGGTGGCCTCGATTCAATGCGTACTTTATTTTTCTAGATTTTGTAAACAAAATAAGTCTTGATATTTTATATTTGTGTGTATGAATAGGTCACTTATTAATCAACATAGTTCAATTACGATAAATATTCTTAGTCGAATGCGGCAGTTTCGTGATAACAACTTTGTTTAATTGATTATTATTATTGCTAAGAATGGTTTATTCAAATTATTATTAGTAAGTACGTCTTATAATATAACTAAACCTATGTATTTAGTACCTACATTATATCCAAGTACATTGAACAAATTCACTTGTACTAGAGAAGCACTTTTTGATTTTCTCTCACATATTTTTAGGCAAATGGAAGTGCTAAAATATTCGATTTTAGTAAAAATCAAATCTCTTATTTAATGAAAATCTCATTTTATTACATAAAGCTATTTTTTAAACATTTATTTCAAGAATACGTAGCAATTTACTGAAAAAGTATATATTATTGCTTATTCGATGACAACACCGAATGTAACTGTCAGCTGGCAGATCTGAAGTCATTCAGTATTATTTTTAAGGTAAATTAAGAAAATCCCATATTGAATTAATCACAAAATATAAAAAATCTTATGTTTATTTAAAGTAATGTTATTGTGTATCAATAACTCACACATAAACCGTATAATTGTTTTGTTTTAGATAAGATTTTATAGTACATACATATACGATGGAATCAACTCTTGGGACGAATTTTTTAAACATTTGTATATGTTGCTTAGATTGCACAGAATCACAGAAACTTACAAATATGATGGCTCTTTGTCAAATCGACTGTATAGGCTCTGAACAGGCGTATTTAGATCTTGTAACATATTGCTTTGGCATTCAGGTATAATTATTATAAATAAATATTAACAGAATCATATAATAATATTTTTATTTAGTTTCCAAAAGTTTGTATGACTCCCGAATTATTAACTGGTCCATTCATATGTGATTTATGTGTCGTAAAACTGAGAGAAATGTGTATTTTTAAAAATCAAGTAGAAGAATCACACACCAGGATAAGTCAAATGATAAAACCTCAAGAAGGTATCACATTTTTAAAAATAATAATAATATTTTGATCATGTATTAATACAACTCTTTTCAGATATCAAATTTGAATCAAACGATTTTGACGACAATATCATATTCGACGACAGTGATGATAAAAATGATCTTTATTCCAATATGAAAAGTGAAAACATTTTATTAGATGCGTCTCCGAAGAAACGAAAAAAATATAAGAAAAAATCCGCACAGAATACACCGGAGAATCCGATACCAACAGAAAACAGCGTAGAGTTAAAAATTACTTTTGATAAAAGAAAATTCTCATATCCCGTCATTTGCCAGCATTGCGGAAAAGTGCTACATAATAAATCTCAATTTCAAAGCCACAACATGACTCACGACGGAGTAGTGCAATGTGAAGTGTGCAAGCGGTTTGTGAAGAAAATTAGTATTAGGAATCATCTCAGGACAGTACACAATGGAGATCTCATTTACGCGTGTAATCAATGCCCGATGCGGTTTAAATATTATCACTTCCGACAGAAACATCTCTCCGACGTGCACAATATCATGCTCAAAGTGTTTGAGTGCAAACATTGTACGTTGACATTCCCGTCTTCATCTCGGCGAGCTCTTCACATACGAAAATATCATCTCAAGCAGCGGCCTTACAAATGCACCGAGTGCAATCGGGCATTTTTCGAGAAAAAAGATCTCGCAAGTCACATGCTGTGCCACACCGGTGAGAAAAACTTTGAATGTACCGTGTGTGAAAAACGCTTCTCTAGAAAAAAGAGTTTGGTCGAACACATGAAAATTCATTTGAATATCAAAAAGTTCAAGTGCTACATTTGTCAGAAAGCATTTACACAAAAGTGCACATTAGTCGGTCATATGAAGACCCATAATCGAGATTAATTATGTATATAGAATTAAATGTATATAAAATATTGGAACCTTAACAATCATTTTATTAAAATAATTTTGACAAAATGTGAACACATTCTTTTTTATTTTCATTCTAAGGACTTAAGTCAGAATTTTTCATAATTCTGTTAATAATCAATACCAGTCTGCTTTTTAAAAATGTCTTTCACGACCATATTCAATATAATAGTGTAATGAGTCGTGCTAGAGCTGAATAGTATTGGTGCGTATATGAATAGAGCTTGCCGACTAGATACCTGGAATAATTGGTGTACACCAGCTCTATTCATATACATACTCTCATTACATTATTATATTGAATACGATTTATGAAAAAAAAAACGCATGCAAAGGAAAATAAATAAGAGACAATGCGTAAAATCAATGAGGATATTATTTATTTTTTCTAGGAATCATTAATGTAGATTTTTATACATTGTTTATAAAGTGAAAATACCATGATTCTTTCATTGTCTACATTGCACATAGGAAGTTGTTTTTCCCTCGCAAAGAGGAATATAATAAAACATACATATAGTGTACGAATGAAAATCATTCAAATTTCAACAAGATTAGTTACACAGACAAAGAAAATAAAAAGAAAGATCTTTATTCAATCATAAACATCTTTTTATACTAACAAACTGTTCTCTTAAAAATATCATACACATAATAAACATATTATCGCATCAAATACACCGATGATTGTTACTTTAAAGAGTTTAAACTCATATAATATATTTTTCAACAATTGTGCAAGCATCAGAAATACAATGCACTGTAAATTGCTAAAATCATTGTTTAAAAAAAATAGCAGCAATAAACAGCATTGTGTTTCTAATGATCGCATACAAAAACAAAACAATAATTTAATGATGCTTAAAATTAGTCGACCAAGTCAATTCTTTCAAAATGTCTGTCTCTTTCGAAGAGATGTGAGCTTTCAGTCATATCCATGGACGGGGGAGGCAACCCAGGCCTCGCCCATGTGTAGACACCTCCATCTTGACACGCCGTTAACAAACAATCTTCTCGGAAGAGTAAAGCTGTTAGCCTCTCGTGAGCCACTTTCTTGCACACTAATGGCTCTAGGACGGGACAATCATCAAAACGAGGACATGCGGGAGTTCCGATCAGCCGGATAGGATCACATAACACTTTGGCTCCTGACGCACTTCCCAGAGAGCCACCACCCGTAAAGGGACTTTTCATCCTGAGCGCTACAGAATTTGATATGGAATTGTTTTTACTGTCATTTGTATTGTTGGAGCTGCTACTCTTCGACGTGAGACTGAAATTGCGACGGTGAGAATTGTCTTTGCGCTCACCGAAAGAGAAGCCGGCCAACTTTTGCGTAACCACACTTAGAGGATTAGAATCATTGTGAGGAGGACTGGCGCCTCCCACTGTTATATTCACTACATTGTTCACTTTTTGCACTTTAGTGGTGCACTTTGAATTAGTTCCTAAGTTAGAGTTATCTAAATTAACTTTGTTGCTGACAACACTTACACTAGAATCACTCTGCTTCGAGGCAATCTTATTGTTCTTTATAGATTTTACAATCGATTTATTCAAAACCCCGTTCGGTGACGACGGATGTACTCCGCTGGACAAGTGAGCGGATGCACGGCTTTTCGGTGGTGCTTTTAATACATCATCAGTGATATCCCACAGACAAAGTTGAGTATCTTGAGAAACACTTCCTAATCTATACGACACATTCGGAGGGTCAACTTTTACGGAGTTTTCATCATCTGAATTGGAATTATTTTCTTTCTCACTAATACAACTCGTGTACGGATCGAATGCGACCACAGACACCCATGACTTGTGTCCTTGTCCACGGGCGACCACTCGACTTTCAGAAAATGACCACACCGTAACTAAATCGTCTTCTCCGCCTACAACAATATACTTTCCGTCCGGTGACCAACACACGCATAGAAATCCTCCGAAGTAGGAACGGGCATGTCCCACAAGTTCCATAGTGTCATAGTGAAACACGCGAAGAAATCCATCTTGTGAAACGACCGCAAAATGTGTTCCGCAAGGCGAAAATGCAAACTCATTTATACAACAGCCTTCCGTTCCAATTACCCATCGGTAAAGGGGGTTTCTTGTAGATTTAGTCTTGCAAGTGTGGATTGCAAAACCTTCACCCTGTTTGAAGTTTTGATAGTGAGGAGCCGCTGTGCCACAACCGAGTTCTTCATTATAAACATAAAGCTGTCCCGATGAATGAGCAACTAAAAACAGATTGCTGGAGCCAGGTATCCATCGGATGCACGTAACTCTAGTTTTATCTATCAGCCTCTGCAATAAAATTATAAATCATTGTTTGAAAAATAAAATAATTTCAATCTGAACTCACTTCTTCATTGTAAAATTTACTAGTTTCCTTCTTAATGGGGTCTAAAATTTGTATTTGTCCAGTAGAAAATCCAATGAGTAGCGAAACACTGTCATGCGTGCACGTGACAGTGTTGAAGTCATGGCACGTTGGATTGGTGCCTTTATATATTTTTTTATCAATAGGTTTAGTTAAGTCAGATGCCTAAAAATTAAAATTATACAAACAATTTATTAAAATCCTTAGCAGTTTAATCAGTTAAAAAAAAAACACAATGTCGGTTTATATCTTATTAGGTCAATACTCAATTGCATAATAGTTTCAACACAAATATGATGAATAAAAGTGAAATCAAATAAACAGTTTTGATTACTTTTTTAATAACTTTATTAAATTAAAATGTTGATGGTTTAATGATTATATTTTTGAAATAATAATGAATGAATTAACTTGAAAGAGAATGACCTTGGCAAGTCCCCGGTAGACATACACGTACAACTCCTTGCCGTAGTTGAAGCAGATCCTGTGGGACGGAGGACAGGGAGAGCGAGGAGGAGAGGGAGGAGAACCGGAACAGGGAGGAGCTGCAGAAGTTGAGCAGTTGGATGAAGAAGACGAGGGAGGAGCAGGAGCAAGGGGAGGGGGTGGCGGAGGGGGAGGAGGCAGGGACACCAGGGACAGCTTGACGGGAGGACTTAAGGGTTGAGGACCGGAGTACGGAGGACGGGAAGAACAGCGGGAGTGAGGGTGAGAGTGAGAGTGACAGTAGTCGGCCACGGGCAGCAGCCTGTACGCTCCCTCTCTGGTCAGGAACTGGCTCTTGGGCTCCTCCTGGCCCTGCCCCTGTCCTGGCCCCTGTCCTGGTCCCTGTCCTGGTCCCTGTCCTGGCCCCTGTCCTAGCCCCGCCCCTGCCCCCGCCACCCCGCTGCCCCCCAACTGCCCCGCCGAGCCCATGCCCCGCCCCCATCTGCTCTCTCCTCTTCGCTGTTCACTCTCCACTCCACCACTAATCTTTACTCCTGACTTGACGGATCATGTACTGGTGTAGGCGTGTCACCGTGTCACAGTATCACAGGATCACGCTATCACAGTGTCACGTCAAAGAGCTCTCTTCGCTGGTGCTCAATGTCACGGTGTCACAGTGTCACGGTGTCACTGTGTCACGCCCGGTAGTAGTGTCACAACGTTAGTGTCACTGGCTGACAGCACCAATACTAACACATAACAATATTCTACTGCGTTCATTGCAATCATACATATCATTTAAGTCTTGTCAATTATCTTTTACAATAATAATATGTAAATAATCTTTATTTTTTTTTTTTTTACAAAATTAATTATAAGGTTATTATTAGCTGTTACTAGTGTTTGCTCAAATAATTTCTCGATTGTGCAATTTCTAACAAAAAGACCTCTTCAGGGAATTTTCCATTGATTATTTTTAAAATGTTTTTTAACAAAATGTTCAAGCATAGCAAATGAAAAGTTTGAAAAATCATCACGAAGATACAAAACTATTTAATTGCGAGCGATTAATCTACTAGAATGTTTCCTGTTTCATTTGAATAAGATACCAATAAGAATTTTCCTTTTATTTATAAGAAAATAATATAATTGAGAATAAAAAAAACAAAACGATTTTCAATTTTAAATGAAAATTGTTGCCATTGTTTCAGCTGTCACCGAGTGTTTTGTTTATTGATCATGAAGCAATGAACTTATATGATGGAAATAGAAGATTGAAACAGTAATTTATAATAATAATTGATAATGGAACATGTAAACATGGATTCCAATGTAGGAAACTCCATATCTGCTTCGGGCCCCACCCATTCTAATTACATTACCATAATCCCAGTTGAATACAGTAACTCCAACGGTAACTCTAATACTAATCCTAATCAGAATTCCAATTCGAACTCTAACTGTAATCCCAGAAGAGCACCATCATCGGTCAATAACAATCCCAATTCAATATCTCCTGGAGGAATAGCCCAGACAAGTGATTATCATTACAGGTCTGTAGCATTGATATGATTACAAGTAGTCTTATTAATAGAATCTTACATTTTTATACAGTGAATATAGACGTGATGATTACTACAGTGTTCAGTCGGTACAGAGCACTCTAGAGCGCGCAGATAACAGTGGTGCATCACATCTTTATTCAGTGTCTCAAAGGTTGACTCCTTATAGTCCACTTGGTAGGCATGAAGATTGGGGAAGTCAAAGACAAATACCACCTGATGCAAAGGAGAACAGTCTTGATTCACTTGAAAAACAAAGTGCAGCAGGTACGAAAATAGATTTAACCGTAACCAGTGAATATTTTTTATTTTAAATATATTTACAGGTTCAAATTCAAGTACGTGTTCCAATCAAGTAAGTTCTTCAAGCGGCGGTAGTACGAGTACCGCTCGCTTGGAACCGACTGTTGGTTCTTCAGCCAGCAGCACATCTTCATCTACATCTCCTCCATTATCTAGTATTTATATGCAAAAATTATCAAATACCTATAACTCTTGACAAATAATATAATATTTATTGTAGATTCTCTAAACCTGACACCAATATGTGTGTACCTGATGCCCCGAGTTGCTGTCGAAATGCAAATGGAAGATTATCAAAACAGTACAGTTCAACACACAATGAGAAGTATTATGAATTGTGAAGAAATGGGTTTTTCTCCAACATGTAAAACGTTAATACCGTCAGTTTTTTCTGTATGGATGTGCAGTCCACTTCTTGGTATGCAAAATTTGTTAAGCTAAAACATTATACGTGAAATCTCCTATTCTTCCCGGTGTATTTCAATAATATTGTTTTAGAGTTACAATTGAAATCTTATCATAAACCATGGGAAGTGAGACAGAGTTGGAAACAGTTATTGAAGAAATACAGTCATGGAACTCCCAATCAACAGTTGAGAGACGAACCTATTATATGCTTTCAGAGGAATGTGTTTTATCCCCGACAAGAAGAAGAAAAAATCAAGTAAATGGAAATTATTGTTTTCCTCATCCAGAATGTATAAATAATATTGGTGTTATTAGGGAAGGAAGAATAATTGAACTGTTATATGAAGAAGCTCGCGAGAGAGTTATAAAAGGGAGATATCCTTGTGGCAGCGCAAGGGCCATTGCACTTGGAGCTTTACAAGCTAGAATACAACTCGGTCCATACGATCCCTTGGTTCACACTGCCTACTTCTTCAGGTATTATCCAATAAAAAAGGCATTCTTCTTAAAATAATTCAAATCTTAATTACAGACAGAAACAAAAAGAGTTCTTACCAGCGCATTTAAGACCAGGATGGTTCTGGCCTACGATTCGACCGAGTAAATCTGGCGCCGATGCCCGTTTATTGGAACAGTTTCGTCGTGCTCCTGCAGCGGCACCTCCTCGTAAATTGATGAGGAAATATTTAGAATTATGCTGGCCTTTACCGTTTTACGGGTATGTTAAATAAAAATTGATCAAATTCAACAATGCATTTAATTGAACACAATTTTTTCTTCCAGAGCTGCATTTTTCCAAGGACAAGTAGAACAACCAGTGAGAGGAATTACGAGTCTTATTACCCATCAAGATATAGCCGTTCTTGTCGGAATCAATGCATCGGGAGTTTATGTAATCGATGAATGTGAATGCGTGGGTGTCTTAATATTATAACTATATTTTTGAGATTATTTTCTTTGGCTTGACTATTAGATTACGGTTTCAGACTGTACTTTTGGGACTCAAGTATGAAGAGATGTCGTGGGAATATGCCAGACCGTCTGATGAGTCCAATGAAGACTGTCTTCCTTGTATTTTTCTTCAATTTATGGTGGTCGAAAACGGCTTGAGAGTCACAAAAATTTTACAAGTGAGTTTACAATTCTGTATTTAAATAAATACATATATTTATTGTTGTTACGATTATAGGTTTTTTCAAAGCAAGCTCAACTAATGGAAACATTGATCATTCATTTTGTTGGAGAGTTCAAAAAGAGACTTGCAGCTGACGAGGGTCAGAGAAATGAATCACCTCAGCCATACGACTATCAAAATTCTCCAGGTATATAAAGTGTATATTATTTATTTTATTTAGCTGTAATGAATTCTTTTCACAGTAGGAGTAGAAGATGGAGGCGATCTGGATTCTCCTGCCAAGCGACTTGCAAATAAAACGGCAAAGTTATCATTAGCAACATTTGATGAGAGAGGAGCGGCTCTCGGACACGGAGGCTCATGGAGATTAGCGTATTAATTACTTTATTTAGAATCTCATTTATTTTAATTTGTGATAATTTATTATGGTACCTGATTTTAAGTTTACAAAATTAAAAGACGTTTGTGTTTTATTTAAATTATTAATTTTTAAACAGTTCATAATGTTGATGATTAATTATATAATAAAACTTGACACACATTATTACTGCATTTTTTCTACAATTACGTATTAAAATTCTGTCCATTTCTTGGAAATATCATTATATTCACCGTCGGGAGAATGGTAATTTTCTATCGGTGGAGTGTGGATGGGGCCTTTTCCTTGATAAGGAACTAAGTTAAGATCAACCTAGGTAAAAAAATATGATAAATATGATGTATTTGAGTTTATAATAAATAATTTTACTCACTTGAATTGCTTCTTGGTATAATTCTTCGGAAACCTCTCTTAATTTGTCAAGAGCTTTAGTTTGCGCTGAAATAATTCTATCTATATTTTTGTAGTCATTCATTTTTTGAGCTATAGACATCTTTGTCCATTCTTTGAATAGTAATTGACGGTATTCATGCTCTTCAGGCGAGACCACTATTGAACGAATTCTTTTTCTGCAAGATGTTAATGTAAGTTATATTATAAGTATGCCAATTTACAAATTAGTTTGTTTACTCTTTTTCGTCCGTAATACAGATGGGGACTTCACATTCATCAATGGGTTTCATTTGACGCGAATGTTTCTCCAATCTTCTGATCTGTTTCTCAATCTTCTTCTTTCGTCTCTCTTCTCTGGCTCGGATCAAGGCAGGGTCTATTCTCTTCTTCTTTCTCAGTGGTTCGGCACTAGATTGAAAGATTAATTGATTTTTGTTACAACAATGTATTTACATTTCGCAAAAATACCATAATATTGGAGTTGATCTAAAGAGAAGTGGTTGATGGGTGGATATGTGTCGCAAAGGGTGAATCGGTGATGATATAGATACTCTGAAAAAAAAATGAAACATTTTCAATTTAATTTTTTCAATAAAAAATATTGATAAAGTATTAAAGTTACTTCGATAGGGCAGAAATTACTCTGAACATTTTGAGGAACTCTTCACTTCCTACATAACCATAAACTCAACTGTCAAATGAGTGTTGCAAGCACAAATAATTAAATCTCTCATTATGAATTTTTATATTTGGGCTAGTTGTTATAAACATTTTGTGAATGTTTTTGAACAATTAAAATGCTATGTTTCCTTCAATATGGATGATCATTAATTAATTATTATTATTAGATAGTGTTTCTGTGTTTTGTGAACGTACATGATTATTATTGATAGGGTAGGATTTAAATATCAATATTTATGTAATTTCATATATTTATAAGTATAAAGTTGTAATCGGAAATGTCTTGTATTTAGTATCAGGTCTGATGAATTTTACGATGTAATTAATTAAGAGTTGAAGTCTTGAAGCCTGCAAAACGGTCTTTGATCACAAATCAATCGTAGGTCGTCCATGGGAACGGGATTGCTTAGTCCAAAGCCTGCTTTATGACCCGAGCTTAGCATATACCTACTCGTTTCCGCCGAAGAAAGATGTCACGGTCTATGCAAGTATGTAAATACATATTTAAATAATCGGTTATTTTGCATAACTGCAATCGTTTTTTGTTCCATATCGATGTTGAAAAACAATATCTATAGTAGCTTGCTTTCCACCGCAGTCATCATTCTTTCGATGATATGTGATGCCACGGTTGTTTGATGCTTTGTAACCCACTGATTTAAAAAAAGACACAGTGGTTCAAAGACGGCTCTTTTGTGCTTGTGAATGTTTATTTTTTTCATATTGTTTTAGTGGTTTATCGTTTGAAACGATCGACGACGGCAACGGCTCTTGCTCAAGTTAAATAATGATGGAGTTGCTGACACCGGCATCCATGTCTTGCAATCATTCCTAAAAAGTATTCGAATACCGACCCTCAATAGTCAGGTTTAACTATAAACCTTACCAATCTATAATGGTTTTGCGCCTAAAAATATATATTATTTCAACCCAAGTTTACCCGACGCCACCGATATTAGAAGGCCTGACAACTGGATGTATACATATCAATATTTGTCATGTTTCGACCGTATTTCGTTTTATTAACATTTACAGGATAAATAGGCATTATTACCACCCATTCATATTTAAAATTCACTCCTCCAGTGAACTCTTTTATGTTAGATGAAATTTCAGAATAGATACTGAATATATTATTTATTTTTATATATAAATACGTATAGTAATATATTTTCTTGTTTCCGTCTATTTTTATTAGCGTTCACTTCACTGCACTGCATGAGCTATTCATTTAAAATTATGTTTATTCAATAAATATATTAATAATCATACCAAATTAACTCTCATTTTGAAAAATAGAATTGAGCAGTATATTTTTCAATTAAAATTATTAAAAGGATATCCATTATATGAATACAATCTTTATAGTAGATACCTCTGATATATTAGCAGGCCATCATCAAGATGGCAGATCAAGCAGATGAGTCTGAGGCCATTATTGTTGCCTCTGTCGAACTCATCTGCATGGTCCGTCATCTTACTATTTTTTGTTCGGCCTTCTAATATCGATGGTGTCGGTTTAGCCCGATTTTCCGACCTTTAAATGAAACATCTACACTTTTTTTTGTATAGTTTTACATCTTTAAAATATCTATCCCATATTTTATCAATAGAAGACGGGAAATACTGCATTGAATTAAAAAATATTTTCCCAGTCACTATGTATATCTAAAATTATTTGTCTATGGAATTGGTCCATAGTACACACGCTTTTTAAACATCGAACGCAAGGTTTGTTTGCTAATCGCTCAGTTAATTTTAAATGATTTATATTCAGGATGTAATCAGTTAATAACGTTCTTATAGTAGCTATTGATTGAAAAAAACATTTTTACAGACCTTTTAGACTTCGCAGCGTATGTACCGCTATTTATGCATTCAGGATTTACATAGTTTTGTAACGATCAAAGTCACTTTCCTTGAACGACCTGTTTAATGACTCGTAAATGTGAAATAGATCGCCCGTAAAACAAACATGTTTTTAAACATTTCATGGGATAAAAATCGCACGATTATTTTATTAATTAAATAGGTGTTTGGTATAGTTTATTTATCTTATTACGGCCACCCAGCGTATCCAATTAAAGCTTTCGACAAACATTCCGAAATTAGTGTTAACCAGATCGTGGTCATTATAATCCGAGACGAGATACATTAATAATCTAACTACAATGTGAATTAGAAGAATTTGTGTGCGAACAGGGAGGGCGTCCCGCGGGAACATATCTGGTTCCCAATTAAAATAGTTCATCCTAATTAAAGCTCGATGTCACTCTTTCAAACCGAAGCTAACATTTTGAAACTTGAGGTATTTGCGTGTGAACCAATGCGCGAAATTAAATCAGACAGAACAACCCTGAAAATCTATGAAAACTATCGTATATTACCATAGATATAAACATTAGATATCGCATTGCATATAAATAATTCGTGTAAACCCGTGTATCGTTACACTCTTCTCTCCTATTCGATAATGGCATAAGTGTGTCTCCTTCACTTAACACATTTATGGTGACCACTGAGAGTGGTTGTGACAATACGAAATAATATTTTAAACATGTTAAAGAAGAAGTGTTTGGTAAAAAGTGAGCCTAGATGTATTTGAGTGTATGTTTGAGTCCATATGACATGTAGTAACAATGCATTTACCCATTTTACTGAAAATATAACTGAAGATATGAAGAGATGTTTACAGTATAATGTTTGACAGGTAACTCATGTTTTGGCCACTTGAACTAAACACGCATTTAGCCACTCATGCGATATCTTATGTAATTTTTTGTTGACCATAAGCATCTTTTGTAAATAATAAACAAGCTTAAATTAATGGAAAAGGTTAAAACTTTTACTAGGTAGAGACGGTTAGATGAAAAGATTCATTAATTATTTTTATTGATCCTTAAATGAATTCAATTTAATTTAACTACTGAATAGCAACGGCTACAAATACATTTTATATTATAGGTAACCTAGGGCTTTTACGATATTGCGATGGGTGATTAAGACAATAAAGTATCTACGAAATTCGTTTAAATATGCAGTTTTACTCTTGATTATCTTAACTAATTGTAAAACAAGTTGTATCTATGTTTATAAATATATTATATATATGAAAACGTATGTCATATATTTTAATGATTATAATAAAAGTTAAAATTTTGTATTAATAATTAATGTATTAATTTAATGACAGCTAAATCAAATGCAATCATTTTACATGCATGCACTTTTCAGTATTATTTAGTTATGTTAGATATAATTTTATAAAGGGAACTTGTGTTGGAAAAGTATCTTGAATTAATTGATCTATAGGATCAGAAGAATATGTATATCTTATTGTCATTTAATAATATAACAAATTAAACTGGAAATTTGTAGGGTTTCGTGATGATAACTTATCGATTTTATGGATTCAATGGCAAGTTTTAGATAGGTTAAGCGAGTCCAATAAAGGAATGAATGTATGTAGTTAGCATCAAGAAAATACTAAATGATTTGGTATATTGTGGTTATTGAAATGTAGTATTATTTTCACGATAATGGAATTGTTTTACGTGTTTAACCTCTGGACACTTGGTTATTGTATTTCAAACAGAGAGACAGACTCATTCAGATGCTTCAGCAGATGTCTTCGAAGGCATATCTTGTCTATGGGTAAAACAAATATAAATAAATGCAGTCACCTCTTATTGAAATATGAAGTATATTCAC
Organism: Agraylea sexmaculata; assembly: GCA_022606485.1. Lineage (NCBI taxonomy): Eukaryota > Metazoa > Arthropoda > Insecta > Trichoptera > Hydroptilidae > Agraylea > Agraylea sexmaculata. The sequence continues at coordinate 11,590 of JAGTTH010006055.1, read as the reverse complement.
GTTTAAATAGGAGTCGAAGAGTCCTGTTTTAAAAGTATTCTGACAATGTCTACGCCGAATGTTCGCTGGAGAATTCCCCAATTAGAGAATTCTCTGACCGCAGTGAAGGAACGAAAAACCGACCGAGGTATTTTCCCTTTGCCACTGACAACATAATAAACACGACCCGCATGCAAATAAACAAATCATTTTGAAAATTTGTATAAGCATGCAGATCCAATCTTTATAATAGTTTGTATCCGTACGATCACCCAACATACGTAATTATAGGACGCGGCGTATACGTAACGTTAAATACAAATATGTCATATTGTGACGTATATACGATATATACGTGAGCTATTTATTATTAATAATGCAATTGAAGATATTGAGAATCAGCGGAAAAATAGTAAATGTCCAAAATGTCCAATGATTTTATTGCACATATTAATTAAAAAAAACACGTACAGCACAATATTTCACGTAAAACAGCCGCTGAAAATAGATATTTATTGAAAAAGATAACGATATATAATATTGGTCTCTTGACATTTTTTGAAAAATTTGGACATCTGCTGAAATGTCTTGGTTTTGGGCTTAAACATATCAATTCTGCCAATTTTTGTCTTTATATATATATATATATAGCATATATATATATATATATATATATATATATATATATATTATTTTATAAATAAATAAAACGTAATGCCTAAATTGATGGGAATCCTGTTATTATAATAAAAACTAATATGGCATATTAAATAATTAATGTGTACATTAAATAAAAGTCTATATGTTTGTACTAAAACATTCAATAATATAATACAATTTTTTAAATATGCAAAATATATATATATATATATATATATAAATATATATATATATATATATATATATATATATATATATATATATATATATATATATATATATATATATATATAATTATTATAATTATTTAAAAACCATGTGCTTACTTGTTTGTAAATTATATAGAATTACCTACACGGAAAATTGCAAATTTATTCTGAAAAATGTTTTTTTACCAGTAGGTACATAAACAACATGTATTTTATTCAACTTAAATAATTAAATGTAAGGAATGGTACATTAAATGTAACACAACCACACCTTCATTAATGGTCCAAGTCGGCTAGTTAAATTTTTCAATTTTTAATTAATATTTTAAGTTTGAGAATCTAATGTTTTTACTTATTAGATGATTTTCCGGCTGATTACGTCATAGAATTCATGAAACAACAATAGTTCGTAAACAAGAACATAACCTCAAACGGCACACACGGTGAGCAACCTGAGACATTATGACAACATAGTGTTTACAATTAGTTGTTGTTGATGCAAATACGGTCCGGCCTTAGGCGTTATGACAACATACTTGTTATTCATTATTCATTTGAATTTGACCTTAAAAAAGAGTTTTTGTTATTCTATGATGACATCAGAAATTATTTTATTATTATTAAATTATTTTTTTATACGAAAAAAATCTTAGGCTTCTTTTAGTATACTTTTTTAATGATCGTATTGGAATTACATATTAGCCTTTAATTTATCTGAAGTTCAACCAAAGACAGGTTGTATATAATCACTTGGATTGGATATAATTGAGCTTTTATGAAATGATGAATTCAACAATGTAGCTTGAAACGCTCTGAAAGAATCGATGTTTGTGAATATTTCCGCGTCACGTTTCTCGATTTTTTATGAATATTTTTAGTGCAAGAGAGTGAGTCGTGGTCGACATTGTAATGGTTTAAGAATAACAGGAAACAACAATAACATAACAGCGTGTGGATGTGTACAGGTAGTGTACAGGTAGTGTGATGGTAATTGTGATGAAAAGGATGCGAGGAAGCAGCGTGTGAAGGTGGAGGATAATTGGTCTGTATGGAGAGAGCTTTAGGGAAGAAGAGGGAGTGCCTCACGCCACCCACTCACAGGGGTGGACTTATTATTCTACATTTTTTATTTTAACCCATTTCATTTCATCAACCATAATTGAGAGAGCACTAGTTTCCATTGGTTATGTAACTAGCCTGGGTTGTATTTTGGAATTAATCCTAAATGGTATTTATAATACAGGGTTGACTTGAAATAACTAAGAATATTTTAGGGGGTGGTAAGGTATTTTTATTATTATTAAGAGAAAACAGTCCTCTGGAATACCTGAGAACCTACACCTCTGATGGAGCTTTTGTTTGAGAGGGTTTTTAAAAAAAATACCGTGACGCCTTCCCTATTGACGGGAGTCCCTTTATAAGGGGTTGGCCAGGCCACCTTGGCCTTTACGGGAGAATATAGTAGAGATGGTTTCCCAGGCCACCACACAGCAATGAGTACTTAAGATCTAGTTTGCTAAGCTAGATCTACCAAGTGACTCCGGTGCCGTGAATCGAACCCGGGAGTCTTCACTCACGAATCCGTTACACTAACCACTGGGCCACAAGGCGGCTCTTTATAGGTTTTTTTATACACAATAACGTGTTAATCGTCTGTCGGTGATCTTAACTATTACTAGTTACACAGGTCACCGACAGAGCGGCTCTGCCCGACTAATAATCGCCTCAGTATTTACCTTACAATCCAGGAAATCAGAGTAAACCTGGATCAAGACGATCGATCGGGATTTGTATTAATATTATTCCCGATCTCCCAAACCGATCAAATCAATTTATAAATTCTTGACTTAAGCGGGATTTGAACCCATGACCACAGTATTTGTAGCCACGCGACTTATCCCCTGAGCTATTACGCTGGTAAGGTATCCCAAATATAAACGAAAAAATAAATAATAATAATACCTATACAACATATATTTGATTGATCTTAAAATTATTTAAACGCTTTCTTGTATCAAATAAAAAATAATTAATATTTTGTTATAAAAAATATAATTTATTATGACAGTAGGACAATGTGTGGATTTATGATGAAGTTTGCTATTCAGTCAACGCTCGACACTTCACAAGCTCACAACATAACCTCTCAAATGTCGTCGTGTGAAAGTGTGTTACAGTTACAAGTTTGTTCAAGGAATATTTGAATGATCCCGTTGTGTTCCTAGATTACTTTTACTGGTACTCTGACTGTAGGGGTAACTCAGTTAGTCCAACTTAAGGTGATCAGTGACTTTGCTGTTGATGATGATGGTCATTTACTAGTATCGTTGTACATTGAAGATATCTACATATTACCAGCTAGTCTTGCAGTCATCAGCTATAAAAATGACTAAAATAATGAGAGGTTGTGTGTAAATGTCATTACATACGGCGTAAATTATAAATCTCGCGCCAAAATGATAAAAAAGCTAGAGATTCTCAACATTTTAAAAATAATCATTAAAAATTCAAAAATTTTACTTGCAAACTTGGCCCAATTATGGATGTCTTAATATATTACATACATTATTTTTTAATATTTGAAGTTGAATCAAAAACAAGTTGTATATGTATTATATATGTAAATGACTGCTTCCTACACATTACTTTATTTTATTTTATATACATTCCATACATTTTTTTTTAATATTATAATACCATTATTTATTTTTATAAATGTACTTTTCATTTTTGTTTACCTTTTTTATAACTATTGTTTTTGTCTATATTATTATTTATTTTTATTTTTTCTTGCGTTAAACCACCTCCTAATTCAAGTCACCCTTATTATGAAACACCTGTTTCTTTCCGCTAATAAAAATAAAAGCTGTCATTTATATTTTGAAATTGCATGTTGGTGATACGATACCCAATATTGTGTAATTAAGTTTAGAAACAGGAACTGGTTTGATTATGAAATTTAATTCTAATCTACACAAATATTTTGCGAAGTGATTTCCGCCCGCAGTTGTTTAAAGTTTTCGATGAAAATTAATCCGTTTCAGTGATTTTAAGAGAGTTTGGTGTATTTTTCTGTTTGGAACGGAAAAAGTTAAAATTATTTACAGTAGATCATTTTTTTAAATCATAACTTTACTCCTATTGAAGATATTAAAATGATTATTTTCTTTAATTAAAGGATGAAATTTGCATTCATAAATATTAATATAAAAAATAAAAGTGATTTATTCACACTTCTTGTATTAATTGAATCTTTGTCTAAAGTAATCATGAAAAATTATCGTATTCCAGTGATGTATTCGACAGTATCGTATGTCATTTAGGTCTGTTTGAAGAGTTAAAATATTTTTTAATAATAAACTAAAAATGATGTATTTCTTGTTTTCGATATTTATCAGCAGGCCATACAATGTTGTTTGAATATCAAGATGGCGGACGTAGCAGATGAGGTTGACAGAGGAAACATTGATTGTCTCTCTCAGACTCGTCTACTTGGTCCGCCATCTTAATATTTATATCATACATCCAGTTGTATGGCCTGCTAATGTATTGGTCTAATACAGTTATAGAATATTTATATTTAAAAAAACGGCGTAATAGCTCAAGGGATTCGGCGCATGACTACAAATATTATGATTATGGGTTCAAATCCCGCTCGAATTAAATAAAACTTTACGTTCTCTTTATACGTAAGTCCTCTTTATACGTGATTTTAACCCATTACAATGCATTCTAATATTAAGGTATTAGGTATATTGTAGAATTACTTTTATAGGAATATTAATAATAGATCATAATATACATATTTTTATATTCTATACACACACACCTTCAAGTTTATATTTTTACAAATTGTGTACACAATCCACAATTAAAATTGATTGATCTCCAATTGTATTCTTAGATTTTTGTAATATAATTAAAATTTGATATTTACGCTGAAGGAGTTTTTTTTATTTTATAGAAAGGGACTTTTTTGAGATTATTTTTCGGTGAACAACGTGTTATTGTAGTCGGTGATCCGACTACAATAGTTAACAGGTCACCGACAGAGCGGCTCTCCCGAAAGCTAATCGATCAGTATTTACTTACAATCCAGCAAATCAGAGTTTTCTGGATCGAGAATTCGAAATAATTTTATTAATATTATTAAGAATTATAACAGAGTGACGAAAAAAATAAAAACGCAATTATTTTTGACGCAAGAAGGTTCAATATATTAGCAAAACAGAAATAATGCATTTTATTTTAACGTGAAAATAATTGTATAAGAACAATGCCAGTGTTTATTATTTATTTTTAGGGGGGCGGCGGGTGCCGGTTTCCCATGGCTGGGCTTCTACTTGATTAATTCGTTATTGGTCATGATCGATGGACTCCGCGATTGCACTATACGTACACGTGTAATCACATCTCATTCTAACACGAATTAAAATTAATATTAATTATGTGGAAAAAATATTATTGTTTCGTGCTTGAATGGGGTCAACGGTTTCCAAACAAACGGGATAATTCGGATCGATTTGAATGACTCCATAAATACATCAAACATCTATTGTAGATTTCACACAAACCACTGTTTTAATATTAATGTCACTTTCCCAATTGTTATTTGAAATTGTATCACGTTGAGAGCGTTTTCGAACCATAGACAAACTTATGATATTATTTATAAAATTTGTTATCAGTAATAAATATTTGGTCCTTGAAGCAAGACATCATACTAAAGAAAAAGGTTATTTTTTGCTAAATTATTATTTGTATATAAAAGCGCACGAATTAAGGAAAACACCCCAATACTTGACAGGTTAAGGAATAAAATTCAATGATTTTGACAACAAATGCTTTGTATTGGGTGCTGCTTTACCGCTCGTACTGTTTATCTGTCACGACGTTGACGATCTTTCTAATATCATTACACCATCTCTCAATTAATATGGCATAGATATAAACGTTAGATATCGCATTTCATATAAATAATTCGTGTAAACCCGTATTGTTGCACCCTTTTCTCCTATTCGATAAAGGCATAAGTTTATTTTACCCCTTTGTTAATTTTACATCTATAAAGTTAGTTATTGATGTATATTGAGTCCATATGACATGTGTTGTTTTACCCATTTTTGACTTCTATATATAAAATTTTTATATTTTAAACTCAATTGATATTAAATAAACACGAACTCTTGCGACATTTATTTTATATGTACCTATGTTCCGAACAGTACTGGCAACACCTCCCTCAAGTGACATTCTCCCATTTATACATACAAACCCTAAAATTGCTCGCTTATGCATAATCTTTAAAATCAAATATGTGCATAATTAATGTATAACATTGTTTTTGTATGATATAATATTCAGGCAGGTATCGTGTGAGTGCATACAAGGTTTATTATGTTGCGAGCGCAGGATATAAATGAGAAAATGGCGTGTTGTCGAAGAGAGGCTCGATTAACGGACCTTTATTAATATTAAGTGGTCGACATGCTTGCATACACAGCTTTAGAGCTTTATTAAAATGTTGCCGCACTCATTAAAATATTGATAAAATTAATAAAATGCCCATAATTCGCACTACAAACAGGAATTACAGGTGCTTGCTATCCGGTATTATGTATTACTAGGGTAATTTTCAATTTGTTAATGTTTTTATTTATGTTCTGCTTGGTTTTTCAATAGGGCGGTAATAAGTTGTTTATTATTTCATTCAGAGGATGTTTGAATTTTCAAAGTAAATTATAAATAAAATTATTTAATACGGTTTTGATATAGTGACAACGCTCTTCACAATATTTAAAAAGCGGGTATCCCGATAAATACTGTATTTTTTTTGAGAATTTTCATATATTTAGCAATATCAAATGTCTCCAAAATTATTTTAATATTATTATCATTAAAATACCCGTTTCGAGATTTTAGATATGTATGAATTGTAGTATAATAATTATATATAAAATATTATTCTTCCATCTGGTAACACTAATGGTCGATGGATCACTACAGACAGACATATAACATACACACACGTTCGACAATTATAGATATAATAGTGTACTTTCGCTGTTAGAGTTTTTAATAATGGCAACAATTAAGAACGTCTTTAGGGGTTTAAAGTATTAAGTAAAGTGTTACAAAGCTACTCTTGGTTTCTTATGTTTTTAGAAAAAATTCCAAAATTTATAACATAAATGTATAAAACCTCACTACAGTCATTTGCAATAAGTTAGTTTGGCTCTGCGCGTCTCAAAGTTTCAAAGAGTAGGTATTTACAATAAAAAAATAATATCAATTTATACGTAATTCATATAATACAATATCAGATGATGGGGTGAATAGAGACTAGCTTACAAATGCTTTTTATATTTTTATTTACAACACATACAATATGATGACATTTTTTTAAATGTCTGTGCTCTCTTTATTGAAAGGGTGTGGCAAAAGTCCCACTACAATTTCGATTTCGTGCCATCTTGGTTATGTGATGTTTAGATCAGTTTCCCTTTAAGCATTGTGTAATATTTTTATTTATTTTACGCCCCGAGGAGCTTTTTTTATTGAGAGGGTGTTAATTTTTCTGTCGGTGTTCTTAACTATCACTAGTTACACAGGTCACCGACTTAATAATGTTTGCCAGGTAACTCATGTTTTTGGCCACTTGATCCACTCATGCGATATCTTATGTTTATGTTTATAGTATCACAATAAATTTCCCATAATATAATTTGTATCGTTGAAGGTCTCGGTAGGAATCAATCGATGTATTATTCATTATTATACACGCTGATAACAAAAAAAATGAATAAAGCAGAGTCGTAAGCTCTATTTGAAGGATTAGTTAGTAATTCCTTAAGGAACCCAGACAGAATATAGTACGTTGAGTATATTAATGATGGAAGCGACCTTTTGATCGCGCCGGTCGAACAACGTAATCGGTCACGATCTAAATCGATAATTCGACGCCAGATTGATGATCTTTATCAAAGAGTATTGTAAGAAGCAAACCACAATTATAACCTTATAGTCATTTGATCGTATACAAATCAAATATGCATTCTATTTTTACAATAACAGGACAGCGCACGATTTTTTCTCTAGTATTAGGCGGGATTCATAGATGTGCCGAATTGAACGAAAATTTAATTACTCTTTCCGCATTTGCATCTGTCCTTTTAAAAAAATATGTACTTTCCTATAAGTGTGACAGAAAAAAAAATTATAAACAAAGTACATAATTTAATTTTGGTTCAATTCGGCACATCTCTGCTCGAAAATCATATTTTATTAGGAGAGTTTAGTGATTTATATTAAGTAATAAAAAATGCTTTAATCTATACTCATGTATTTAAGAGTAATAATGAATGAATAATTCGATGTGATTCTTATTACTTGATATTAACGTGGAGAATTTTCACCATTTATATTTAAAATGGGGCATATTAAAAGGTATTTTTTTAGTTTTAACGTTTTAGTGTTAACTTTTACCTAATACCTAATTAAAGCTACGAAGGGTGTTAAACCTAAATTTTAATTAAATCCTTCTAATTCTAATCTTACGGTCGTATTCAATATAATAGTGTAATGAGAGTGTGTGCGTGCGGTGCGTATGCGTGTAAACACAAATCCTACTAAGATCTAGTATATTCGTACACACACCATTTGGCACGACTCAATAAAACACTATTATATTGAATACGACCCTTAGGCTTAGGTTATGGTATCAATTTACAATTGGAAAATTATTGTCATAAATAAAAATTCTTTAAAATTTTCAGCGGTTTTCACAAAAATGCATACATACATGATAGTGTCTATGGTTTTCTTACTCTTACTTGAGTAAAGGATCTATCAAATAGAAGAACAGATATTACTGTCAAATTAAATTATTACAGCTGTCAAAGTCAAGTATTCTAGCTGTCATATTGACAGTGACAGTTGGAATACTCCACTTTGACAGATCCTTTACTTCAAAATCATGTATGCATTTTAGTGAATACTGCTGTTAGTACAACCTGTATACATATTTATGTATTTAAAAAAATATATAAGAACACCTGGATCAGATATTTGAACACTGAATTACAACTTCATTTTGGCCAATAAATGTGAATTTATTACACGTAGTTGTTTGGATAAATCAATGTGTTATCGACCGGTATAAATTTTGCATAATATTATAATTTAGTATGGCGCACTTTGCATCTCGAATTTGCTTTATTAAAATTCATCTTCGAGCATAGTTTAGTCATTTCACGTTGAATTGTTTTAATGTAGAAGTCGATAATATAATCAATAACCATGTTCATTTTAAAGTTTCGGCTCTTTGGCCAAAACTGAAATAGAATTTATAATGGCTTGCGAACTTTAATATGAAACAATACGGATTATCCATAACCATATTATGAATACTTGGTAAGAAAGGGTATTTTGATTTTCGATTCAGTGTTTTAGTCTTAATTGAAAGGGATTAAAATTCTGATTCATCACAGTAAAAAAATATAATATTCGCAATATTTTAGTCACCATTTTTCACCATCGTCTTCTTCTTCTAAAAACCAAATGAATATTTAATATAAAAAATATATTTTTTATACAAAAAACGTTCTATTTTAAAAACTAAATAAAATTGGCAATCATAAGTTAAATAAATATCATTATAAAAATCTTAAAATAATCGTTTCATTATTCTGTATTAATTTGATTAATTGATAAATAGAAAATAGAAATAGAAATTTGAAAATAGAAATCGCAAAGTAATTATATACTATATATAAAAATCTAGTAGATTATAAAAAAAAAAATAAGTATAAAATAATCAATTATTATTATACACATAAAAAACAACAACTAGCTAAATAAATAAGAACAAAGTAAAACTAGCTAATTTTTAATTATTTTACACAGCTGATTATTATCATATAAATAAATTATTAAATAAAAATATTTATCCAAGGGGTCATAATATTATTAGAAATAGTTTAATTTGGAGCATTTGGTGAGGTTACAATAAATTTTTCATATTATTTAATTATTTGATGGTCATAAAAATACATATTGAATAATGCACCCTTAAAAATTGGCGCTAATAAAAATATGTTTGGTTATATTATTTTTTTAAATAAGAAATATGCAATTTTTTTTATAATTTTTTAAATAAATGTTTTTTTAAAGAGCTGTATGTTTATAACAATAGTATTTATAACATGGTCGAATTGTCGAACATTTGTGATCGATGGCTGGGAGCAAATGGGACTCTCGGTGTTATTTATACGTATTGAACAAAGTTGTAGTATTATTCGAGGCATAAATGTGAAAAACGGGGACATTTTGTGAGAAAGAAAAATAGATTTGGGCATGGAAATATATATGAGAAAGGGCCAAATGTAATATCAAAAGACGTTGAACGCAGAACACCAAGTGCCTTATCCTACTTTCCTCTATTTCGGCCAAAACTACCACGATTCCTGGAACAACTTCATATAAAAATACACATTTATTTATATTGTATATATACTCAAAGAGAGATCCTTGCTTGTCAATCAAGATCATCCCGCTTTTCCCCATCTTCGAAACAAATACAAATGGACTCTCCTCTAATCGACCGAATCAACTTTAATTATTTACACAATCAAGACTGTTTGATTTTCCAAAATAAAATCTTCCCTCTTTTTGTATTTGTTTTTTTTACATTTTCAAAATAAGCCCACTATCGCTATTGAAACGATAAATTTGTAGAATGTTGTTATTCTAGTTAAAAGTTAAGTCTAGTTTAAAGCACCGGTGTACTGAAGTTATATCATATTTTTTAATATTTTTCAGGAGTATTATTATGGGCAGAGTTTTGAAATATTAATTATTATTTTAATTTCTTCGAGGAAATAATCCGCTAAATTTTAGTTAAAAATTCTGTAATTATTATCGGTTATTCCGATTGGGATATCGGGAATAAAAATCCGATTGATATTGATCCAGGTTTACTCTGATTTCCTGTATTAGTGTAAGGTAAATACTGAGGCAATTATTAAGTCGGTGACCTGTGTAACGAGTAATAGTTAAGATTACTGAAAGACAAATAATTAACATGTAGTTGTGTATAAAAAAACAAAATTTGTAAAAAAAAACCCTCTCAAAAAGCCCCTAGGGACGTATATAAATAATTAAATATGTATTTATTATATTAAAAGTGTGGCTTGTGTTTATATTCATGTAAATATTTTTTTTATATTAAACATACAAACTCTTTTTAGTATTTTATTGTCTACCTGTTGAGAATATTTCCTTCAGTTACATTTATTATAGTTATACATATAACATAGAATTCACAGTACCTCTTTCGTTTAGCTTATGATGAAGAAATCGATATTTTTAAAGTTCGTTATTTCAATAAGCGATCGTGACAAGGGGACATAAATTCAGGGTAAAATATCTGAAAATGCATATTAAAAAGCGGTGAGATTATGAAAGTAGAAAAAGCGATTATATTTTGTAGTATGCGGGCGAAGAACACTCGATTGCTCTAATCCCTTTTTATCATTATCGCCCATTATTCCCCACCTTACAGACTTCGGATTTAAAGACATAAAAGATAATCGATACTCGGATTTAATAATGGATTCATTAACTTGCCAAAATTGATTATCACGCACGAATATTGCAAAAGATGCTGCGAACATTTGAATTATATGACTTATTACTTTTAAGCTGTTCGATATTACAAGGTTGTATATTTATTAACAAGATTA
>JAGTTH010006050.1:0-23129 GCA_022606485.1 Agraylea sexmaculata | reverse complement strand
CAATACATAATTAGGATAAAAATATTTTAGTTTTAATTAAAAACAAGTTGTATAATAATATAAAAGAAATCAATTACGAAAAAGCACTTCATAATACTCACTTAAACTAGGACTGCTTATTAATATTCCTAAATAGATTTTATTGTGTTAATAATCCATCAAATTGATACAATTTCTTTGGGATTATATTTTATCATCTAGAGTTGTAGACTTTATTTGAGTTTATAAATTCAGGAAGAATAAACAGAGGGGCGCTGCGTACAAATTTTATGAAAAGTCATTTGACCAATGTTTCTTAGCATTAAATTTTAATGTATTTAGCTTAGAGATGGCAGGTCTGTAAAGATATTATAAAGTATGAACATCCCAAGAGATGAAAACACTTCCTCGTCTTAGAGAAGACTTCGTTTTTACGAGCATTTCAGAATGCAAGTGTTGTCAAATAATTAACACATTTATATAATTCAGAATTCACACTTGTATTATAAAATATGGGGTAAAATGAAAATATTATTAATTGAATTTTAAATTATATTTAACGGCTTGATCAGGTTTTGAATAAAAATAAAGGCTGAATTCAATATAAGAATGTAATAAGAGTGTGTGCGTGTGCTGCGTATGCGTTTACACCTATACTATCAAGCTTTAGCCTATTCGTACACACACGACTCACCCATTACACTATTATATTGAATACAGCCCGAACTATGAATATTTAAAGGTGAGGTTGGATGTCGAAAAATATTTTTGAATATTTTGCAATTAATAAGTACACAGGTTGGCAATTGTTTTGGATACAAAAATTAATTTCATATTAATATAGACTGGTAGCAGTTTATTATTATCAGCCAAATAAATTATGGTTGCTAGAAAAAAAAAGTAAAGAAATATTCTCAATTATGCGTTCTACAAAAATAAGATATAAGTCAAGGTTTCCTTTATTTTTACCTAACCTAACCTAACCTTGTTAATCTTTCGTGTAGAATTTCACAAGATCTTTTTGCTACTACTTTTATTATTTATTACATATAATTTACAATAATTGTTCTGATACAATATTGAATAAGAGTAAAATTAAGCTTAAAGACCTGGTATTTTTCCTTATTTGAACATGATGATCATACATTTTCTGATTAAATATCGTTGAATACTGCATTGATTGAAAACTCAATGTTAAGATTTATTTTTTTTCAAGCTGTTCCGCTTTCGTGAGTGTATATTCGAATATTTTTTACCGAATTGAATATTCTGCATAAATTTAAATACCAAATGAATAAATACACACATGGCGAACATATGACAATAATGAAAGGGGTTTGTGTGCAATGACAGTAATAAAATTATACAGGAAGGTGACTCAAAGGGGAGGTTCATGAAATACTCCACACTTTCGATACAGATCGATGTTTTATTGACACTAGTAGCTAGCTATGTAGCTACTAGTTGGATAGTCACCAGAGCTAGCACAAATAACATGTCACTTCAGATAAACACCCGCCATTTTTCAGCTGAACGAAATACAGTATTGCTTTAAAATATTTTTATTTGATGAACTAAAGAATAGAAATAGAATCATTCTCTCAAATGTATGCATATTTTTTGATCTAATTTAACGTATTGGTGAAATGATGATGCTCTAATGTGAATGTATTTTTTTAATATATAATAAAAATTTTCTTTAAAATTATGTTCCATCTTTTCCAATAATTCTATGACCCTATATTTTGTTCTCTTATTATGGACAAATATAATGCAATTTCATAATTTAATTATTTTATTTATTTATAAAATTTATATTAATATATCATTCTGCAGTACCACTAGAGCATAACAGGAGATCCCACGTCGCAGTTATGATAATGCAGCACTCGTCATCTATCAATCAAAAATCTAAAACCATTGATTATTTCCACATGTTCCTGTATTTTTTATTTTTTCAAGAAATTATTGAATTTTATTTCAAAATGTATCGAAAAATTACGGCTCAAATTAATTTTCTTAAAAATTTGACACATACAGGACAACTTACCAAGTCTTAAAGCATCACACCACTAATCACGACCGTTTGCGGTATGCTTGTTTATGACTACGTGTGTCTAAAGTGTGGCATTTGCTTTACAAATAAAAGAGACAAATATTATGGAGAAATCACAAAGATAGGGTTTTCCATGCTTTGTAAATCTTTTATAGTTTATCACTAAGCTACTACAAATATACTAAGCACGGAAAAAACGGCCCAAACTTTACCCAGTTTATTCAATTCTTATTAAAAATCCCACGCTTCATTATTATATATTATTTTATTAAAGTAAAATATTGTTTGTTTGTTTGTAAGTTGTGTAGAGCGATTGTTTTTCCAATAATTCGATGGGATGATTGCATTTCCTCTGAATGAAAAACATTCCTTCTCCTTCACATGTTCCTTTCCATTCGGTTCACCTGCTTTTATTTGCAAAAATAGCCATCGCATTTTATTAAAATAATAAAGATCACTTCCAATTATACAGAGGCTGATTTTATATTGGTCTAGTTTTTTTCCAACAGTGTGTCTCTATGAAAAAACTACAATTATTCAAGCGGAAGTTCGGCACTTTTTTCACCTTTTGGCCAAAATTGTACTTCTATTATACTTTGTGCAAGTTTCGAGCACCGTGAATACATTTTACTATTACTATTAATGTTTCAATAAATTAAATAAATGCGTTGTTTTAGGTTAAGAAAGAAACGACACTTTGAGTAATTCCCTCTACAATGTAGGCAAACTAAAAAAATATTATTATAAGATCCTTATTGAATTGTAATACATATTTACATTTTCCTATAATTTATTAATAAAAAGTTGTCAAAAAACGTCTAATTTTAAACACTTACCAATCACAGCGGTTTGCTGTAATTCAATTTTCCTTTGAACGTGTCTGAAAGTATGACTTTTTTATTTAAACCGTTCATTAAAATGCATGGGAAAATTTTCTTATTGGTTTGAAATTTTACTAAAATCTCTATGGAAATAAATTATTTGAAATACTCTCAACTCAAATTAAATACTAGTAAATTATGTATTAAAAATCGCATTATGGAGTTGAAATTAATATAACTAAAAATTTATTATAGAAAACAACTATCTTGAACTAGAATATTTTTCTCCCATCAATTTTATTCAATACAAATTGACTTTTCCCAAAAAATAGTCAAATTTGAAATAAATGATTAAATATATAAGGAGCTCAGAATCGAAAGCTCGCAAATCCAATACGAATTTACGATATTTTGAAAATCAAATATTATAACTTAGGTTTAAGAGAATCAAAAATTAAAAAATTGAATTTGGGAGCTTTTGATTCTCAACCAAATTGCCAAATTCTTCTCATATTTCGACTCTTGAAATATTTATAAATGTGATCAAATGAAAATTGCTGTATTTCAAGTGTGCGGCTTGTTCAAGTCGTATCGTATTCTAGCAGACTTGCAATGATATGTCTGGCTAGGTTTGTTTTTCTTTTTTTTATATATATATCCCGTGATATTTTTTCCATCTGCTTTTCAATGGTTTCTTTGGTTCTTCATCGAACCTCTCTCATTCTCTATTCTTCTAATTGTTCTCATCCACCGCACACTATATATACTGAAAGCCTTTTATTTAGCTAATTGCTTCCTCGTTTACCTTTTTACAGGCGTCTGTATGAAAATCATAAGCCAGCAATTAATATTATCAATATATATATTATTTTAAGCAGGCGAGGCAGGTGTTTGTTGTTCGGTGAAATTTATATATTTAATAATTTAAGAGGGAATGCAGCATCAAAGAGGGTTTCGCTTATCACAGTTACCATCCTTTTGTCTTTCAACCCCCATTGTTAATTATTTATTATATTCTATAACCTTGATCACTACGCCAAAATAACCCGCGAACCTTATTTATGGCTACCAATTAAGATTCTTATCTCAAATATTATTTAATACTATAAAAAATAACATAATAATTAATACGGGCCATACTAATATAACAGAGACTCCGGTTCATTACAGGCAATGACTGAGCACTTTGTATTTAAATATTAACAATCCTTATTAGGGAAGTGAGAATACAGAACTTCGATATACGTTCTTAATACGATAAAAATTCATTTTTATATGTTTTAATTGTATTTTTAAAAAAATATTTTAAAATTGGTACAAAGACATAATTTCCAATCAAGAATTATGTTCATTATTCAATATTTGTTTTTTTTTTAATATCTCGGTTTGATAAAGAGTTAAAAGTACACACAATTATAATATTTGTACTCCAATATAGTCGCGCTACCGTTTTTACTGCGCGTCATCCTGGTCATGTGACGTTTAGACCAGTTTCACTTTAAACATTGTGTTTACATAAATATACGCCACAAAAGGAGTATAAATAGTGACAATATTATTTATACATTATTAAATTGATGCGTCTACACAACACACTGCTTAAAGCGTAACTGATCCGTTATAATAATCAACCTTTTTCAAGTGTATCAATAATTTTATATGCAATAAATTATTGTATAATTTAAAAAAATGTCACAGTCATCTAATCTTTTAAATATAATTATTAATAAGCAACACACGTCGATAAAGCATTTGAGAAATTTAATTCGACTGCTATTTGTTTGATTTACTATTTATTTGGTGATAAGATTTTTTATGTTTACGTCAATTTTCTTGTCACATTCTTTTTCTTTTAATTTTGTTACTTATATTTAAAATTCAAATATTCAATAATATAAAAAATAATGAAACTTTTTCCCAAACATTCTGAAAAAGACAATCGATTGTTTACAAACGTTAGGCTTATTATACATTTATTAAATATGATTATACAAAATATACGAATAAAAAATTTACTAAAAAAAAAACAAAAAAATTATTATGTCTCTATTTTGAGAATTTTAAGATATCACAAAAATATTTTTAACTCTTAATTTTAACTAAGTTTACAGTTTTGCTAAATTAAATTATTATTAAAAATACTTGCACCTTAAAAGATGCCCATAATGTACCTGACAATGTTACGACAAAATGTTATTTTTGAATAGGGTAAAAAAATATTATTTTCATGTTGCCCAATCTACCTTTAAATATAATCAGTGCTGAGGACACTAGCTTCTTCATATGAGAACATCTATTTTTTTATTGTTTAGGACGTATATCGAGGTAGCATTGTATTTTAGGAGATTCTAAAATAATAAAGGCGAAAGAGAGAAAGAGTGTTGCATACAAACACTCTGGGGGTTTCTCGGTGAATCTGAGTAATTAACTCTGTGTTAAATTTTATTTTAAACCTTTTAAAAATGAACAGCAAAGAAGCAAAGCGAATTATTCGTACAGAGAGTACAAAAATACAGCCTGAAGGCAACTACTGCTACTGAAGGGTGCCCACAATATTATAATGTACATACAATACCTTTGTACTTTTACCACATTAAACATCGCATTTCGATTTAATTTTAAGCCTTGAATACGCTTGGAAAGAATTCAAAAATATTTTTAAATAAATCATTGTATTATATGGATTTAATTGTAATCATATTAGAAGGGTGCAAAGAGAACAAAGACATGGCCAAATTATATAATTGCTGGAAACATACGGTTTGATAAATTTAAAAAAAGAGAACGTGAGATATGATACAACATAATGAAATTATAAATTTAAGTATGGGATTTTGGTTAATGAAAAAAGTTAAATAGTTAGTAGATAAAGCTCATGCAAATGGAACGTGGACACACTTTACTACGGAGTATGTCGTTCAAACTAAAAGATAACTTTTATACCGTCTTTAAATATTCACATTCAACACTTTTTATGTGGGATTTGGCTTCTCTAATTAAGATCTAAATAAAGACAAGTGTTGAGTGAATGTCACTTAAATTGACACCGAAAATCAAAAAATATTTAATTGGTTTATTCATTACCAATAAAGATGTGATCCTTTAAACATTAATGCTGCATTTATAAAATTAGGCAAAATATATACCAGTGATCCGTGGGGACCACTTACCACCATTTTTTAATTATTTTCCTAACCTTACACTGTATATATACTCATATTTTATTTTTAACTTATCCTTTATTTGTTAGCTGTTTCTTTTTCTTGCTTATAAGCTTACCGATATTTATATCCATTTCTTATCCATGTATGATGAGGATTGCAGTATTACCATAAAGCCTTGGGTCGATACCACTAATATATTAGCAGGCCATACAACTGGATGTATAAATAACAAGATGGCAGACCAAGTAGATGAGTCTGGTTTATACAATACTATATGATTATTACTAGGTTATTAACAGCTTTAAAAAGAATAAAGAGCTATGTACACCTCTATTAATAATTCTCACTCAGACTCATCTGCTTGGTCCACCATATTGATATTTATACATCCAGTTGAATTACCTGCTATCAGTGGTATTGCTTGGGTTCGAATTATGTTGTATTCCAGTCTGATAAAATATATAATACCTTTATATTTATCACAAATTGCATTTTTTAAATATAATATCGAATAAGTGGATTCTTAATAAATAAAATAGTTTTTATAAGGCGCGGCACAGATATTAGTGCTCATTGGTGCATCTCGCATCCCAGCCAATGAGAAAAGAGTAAACAAACGTAAGCGCCAATCAGTGTCAAGCGGTCGTTCTCTCATTGGTGGAGATACATTAAACAACATAAACGAGCACTGATGTCTGTGTCATGCCTAATGCGTTCTTGTCAGTAACTTTTCTCGTTGTTATTTTATATCATATCTCCAATTAACTTTTATCTATAGAAGAATCACTCTAACAAGTTCTGTCACTAATAAATGTGCATATTCTAAAATATGACATGTTCGATAATCCGACATTGGAGAGAAAAACATCCACAATAATCATGTGCATTGTTTACATAGTGACATATTATTTGTTTATGAATATAACTGAGACACTTTTAATGAGACATTTTACAATATTAAGTGTAATGTTATTAATAAGATTGACAAGTGACAGAAAAACACTCAGAGTGGTAGAAGCAGCGCCCCAAGCGGCTGACACACGTAACCTTTTGTGTCATCTGTGTCTGCTATTTAATACCAAGTGATCCTAATTCAAGTATATGAAGGTTGTTTACCTGTGCAATTTGTGGTTCAATCAAAATTCTAAGTATATACATACATATATTCGGAGCTTGCTTGCTCGAGGGCCACTGGTTTAATACCACAACACCACCAGACGCGTGTTATCGAATCATAAATCCTAGCTATATTCTATAACCAACACTAAATCCCTTCACATAAAGCGGTGTCGCACAGTCTGATGACATTTTCAACCCTCGTCTAAATGTCAATCGAACACATAAAAGTACTAGTTTATATTAAATGTATAATATATTTTAATAGGTGTTCATATATATATTCTAGAGGAGCATCTGCAACAGGCAGCCTCGAGGCAGAGTCAAGCTCATGTTGAGATATTATGGAGACAAGCCTCGGGCGACACCTCTATCACTAATTCCACTCATATTGCATACAAACACGACTACTACCACCATATATTTGACAAATACTATAAGCTAAATTGACAATCTCTATCACCTACAACTATTAATATATTAACATTGAAACTGCTGTCTTAAAATAAAATAAATACCACAATTTTTTGTGACCATTTTTTATGTGATCTACGTATTTCTGAGACATAATACTCGATTTATTTTATACAAACCATTGCTTCAAAAATAATGTAAAAAAATTCAGTGTAAAGAATATCTATATCATTGTTCTTTTAAATAAATTTAAAAAATCGATTGAACCTGAGCTACCACACGACAACATCCAGACAAGATTCCCTGGTTCATAACAAGTGAATTCGGAGAGATTATTCACCGAACTATAGAAATATAATTTTAAAAAGATGTCAATATTAAATAATAACCCACCTTTTGAAGTAGGTTATTTTGCTTTGAAACTTGCTTAAGCAATGAAAAAGACATTTTATTATATGTTTTATCGCAAACGGCTGTAATTGGTCATAATATTACGTAGATCGTGAGATTTCGTCTTGGAATATATAAATTTTGACATTTGCTCTACTAGTAAGTGTACACTATAATAGCAAATGGGGGTAAGTTTGCATTTATGATTCATTCCAAAAAAAAACACTTATACTTCTTAAATATTTAAGAGATTTCTTGAGCTTTACCCATTTTTATTTAAAAATGGAAATAGGGGAAATTTGGCGACAATTTACCCCCATTTGCTATTCTATACATGATCTGGTACTTCATACTTCATTGAAAAATAAATATTTTAACATTTTTGTTGCTACTAAAAATATCATCAAAGCATTCTTTGAGTTTATATAATAATAATTATTTAATAAAACCAATTTTGCATTATTTTGGGATCTAATTTCACTTAAAGTGCTCATTAGATCGCTATTAAATAATATATTTTATCCAATAAAAGTGTGAAACTATGTCACTAACTAGAAGTTCTCCAATTTAATTTTGATCAATTAATGAAAAATTAGAATTTATAATTTTCTTGTTGTTAAAAATAATGGTTGATTGGATAATAAAATGTTGAGAGAGGAAAGGCACCGAAAATGAAATAATAATGTGATTATGAACAGAGTATAAAATGATTACTACTGAAGATAATGAATCACACTGCGGGGAGTCGAATATATTTCAACCACAATACAAACACCTAAATCGCCATTGCAAATTTCATTTAAAACAAGACAAATTACTACAACGACCTCGCTTTGACCTTCCTATTATTCCATATAAGTATTATTTATTTTTATCAATTCTATAAAAGTGCCATTGGATGCATTTCGCTAACAAAGCTGTTCAAAGTTACAGAATAGTTGTACACAAAGTTTAAAGCGCTTAGATGAAACTGAAAAGGTACAGAAAATACTTTGAAAACAGACACACACGCTTTTCTTGATCAATCTGCTGCCACTTTTCAGACTCACATTTATAACAACGTTTCCATTATATAAAATATTGCTAAATATTACATATTATTTTTGTATTTAATTGCTTTTTTGTCTCCTTAAAAGTCCAGGTATATGTTATAAAAAATTGGATTATCTTTAAGGATTTTAAAAAAAATATACTATTTATTACCCTTTAATTAATATATCGTAACAAAAATTTGATTTATTGTGCTTTTTTATGTATGAAAATAATTCTGGGCAAACTTTTCTTATCAAATTCAACTAATTTCATACCAATTTCAATAATTTTCAAATCAATATAAACATTTACAGTTCGATATAAGCAATGAATACAAAAATATTGAAGTCAAATTTTTATTCTTTTAAATTCAACTTTATTTAAACCAAATTAAACCTTTTTTATACCAAGCTCACCATTTTTCAATTAAAACTTAGCCTTTACACTACGAACAAAATAATCATTACAACAAACGTTTTATTAAATATTTAATAATATTATTATTATCCAAATTCAAATTATTATTATTATCATAACAAATTCACTCATTTTCATACCAAATTCACACTTTTTCATTGTAAAATAACCTTTTAAAAAAACTACATTTACATTACAAAATAAGCAAATTATTAAGCTTTTTTTTAAATTAAACCTTTACATTCCGGAATAAGTGATGAATTCTAAAAAAATATTTAAAATTGTGCTTAAACACTAAAATTTATTTCTGTCAGTGCAAAGGACATACTTTTTTTATTCTAAATATCCTTTTTCAATCAAAATTCAACCATTTTCATACCAAGCTCACACTTTTTCATATGAATAACAATACTCTCCCTATTCAAAGTAAACGTTTACTCTCGAAGCAAAAAAAGAATACAAAAATGTTTTATTACATTTACAGGATTGTTATTAGGACCTTTTAATAATTTCCGATTGCAAAGGACACCCTTTTGATATACAAAAATTACCTTTTTACACTTGAATACAGAAAAATCGTTTTTTTATATAAATCTATGATTGTGTTTTAGCTCTCAAATAGACAGATATTTAAAATAAAATGAAATAAATGTGTTTGGAGAAGTGGGCTTTGTAAAGTGTGCGATATGGGTTGAGTTCTTCTGAAGCGGATATCACGTCATTCATTTCCTGACGCCTGAAACTTTTTTGGACCACGTCAGCTTTCAGCTGAAAGAAAGGGAAAAATTGCTCTTCAAAATTGAACTACTTCCACTTGTTCCACACAACTTCTTCACTGGGTACGCCTTTCATCATTTAAACAACCCGATCATATATTATTTATTAAATATTTTTAATAAACTATCGTTTATTTGACATTGATGGAAAGATGTGAGTGAACGCTATACCGAGTTCGCGTGACGCAAATCACAAACACGCAACCTTATTTAATACAAGCATGTACTAATATTATAATAATTATTTCACCAGAATACTAAAACAAAGGCCCTCTAGAGTGCAACGCTTTATAGACACTCAAATAATCCTTTGTTGTGTATTAGATTAAGGTGAGGTATATTCGATTAACGCTGTGTCTATCAAATGTCAGGTACGATCATCTTGAAAATAATATACACACACACACCTCGCTAGATTAATCCTAATTGAAACCGAAAAATATTAATAACATGCGTGTGTGTATATATAAGAATAATGATTCATAGGTTTGCTGATATGTTATCTTTGTTAAAATGGGTGTGTAATGTGAAAAGCGTGTAAACGCGAAGCTCTCTTATTAAAGGGGGTGAACTCAAACAACAAAACAGGGTGAATTTATATTATTATTATATTTATTTATGTGAGTTTTATTTTCGCATTTTTATTTCATTGAATGTTTACACCCTAAAGTATTGTTATCTGTTATACTATTACAGTGAAAGAAGATCATCAATACAACAAGAATCTAACAAATCCAATAAATCATAGTAAATGATTTCTTAATAAATAGCCAATTAATATATACATACCCTAAGAGCATATCTATATTTTTGACTGATGTTAACCTGGCATTACAGGTAAACGCACAAATTTGGTTAATATAATTACCGCTTATAAAGATATTTTTTTTTATTAGTTAACAACTCAAGTTTTGGCACTTCCACCCCCTACCCTTGCCTATGACACACTTCTTTCAAAGGCAAAGTTCGTTGCGGTACCAAATTCACAATTGCTCATTTACTTTCAATAAGTTAGATTATATTTTTTAACGTTGAAGCACTGCAGAGATAACCTTATTTTTTATTTTTATAAGTCACAAATTGTCCTGTTATATGAATTAGAGCACTTCTAATACAAACCAAATATTTATTAATTTCTGTCTCTCTATTCAACCCCTATGTACAAATATTAGTGGAGACTCCCCGTTGGTTATTTTTAATTATTCTTTTACGAATTGAATGATGATTTTTTTTGGTGAAGCATTTAATCATATTAATGCACCCTCTGTAATAACTTAATTCTCATCAAAAATATGCTTCATCCGACGTTCAACTAATCTAGTGTAATTTACAAATGATGCGGCAGTTATTTTTGACTCGTTTAAGTAACGATTTAAAGTGTTCAATGTGACATTTGAAGCAAAGTCTGAGACACAAATAGAGTCACAAAGGATGATCTTATCCTGGCCACAACTAAATTAACACGTGTTTCAGGTTAAATAACCTCTCTTTGAAGTCTCTTCAGCACAAGACTGCAGTTATACTACGAGTTACTTTGTATATAATTAATTATTTTCGTAAAAAGTTGACGCGACGGGAGATAATAGGTTAATTAATCGATCCCAACAAATGCACACTCATTGTTAGTAATTTTATACGTTAAATGAGACCCTCTTTTGTTGTCTTAATTAGTATTGTTTGTTTTTAGGGGAGAGTCGAAGATAAGATTGTATTTAGTTGCATTGTATTTTGGTTATAGAAGAACGCGTCATTAATTATTCTTATCCTTAACTCACAAACATAACGATAAAGTGTGAAATTGCATTAAAGGGATTGTTTTTTGTATAAAAAATACCACATTTTTAATAGATATGTATCTATCCATAGGGTGGGTGGACTTTAACAAATTGAGAACATTTCAAGGGGACGTGGGTTATCGTGAGTATATAATATTATTAATTATATAATAACACAGTTTGCTGTCATTATTATTATTTGAATATCTGAAAGAAATATATTTTTCATTAACAGAAGAGTCAAGGTGTGAAATTCAGACCAAATACCGCACTTAACAAAATATTGTCATGCAAAAAAATTACAATTCGTAAAAAATATGCTCACTTGTTAATGTTAAGTACATTTTTTTACGCAAATTCGACGGTAAAATCCCCTACTTTTCATTTAAAGTAAATCACTATTTTAAAAATTGATAATGTAAATATTTTGTTAAGTACTGTAATGATTTTTATATAAAAAAAACTTTTTTTTAAACTAAGCCGACTCTCTTATAATATTATTTTGTTTGAAATTTATAATTTATTCTTTAAAACTGTTTAATATAGTATTCAATATGTATGTATACCAGGTTTTTTTTATAATAAAAGAAAAAAATACCGCAAACCTTCCTAGGAAAGTTCAAGGGGAAGTACATAATTTATTATAATGAAGAGTAGACACGATTTTTTTATACATTTTTAAATAACTTACCCTTAAAATATTATCTTCGATTAAAGGTTATAATATAATTAAAAATTTTAAAATGACTTGTTTGCTGTCAAAGTAATTTCTACAGATTTCTAACAAATATCTGTGATGAGATCAAACGAAAAGCTGCCCAAAGAGACTGAGCAAACAAGAGTTTGAAATATGTAAGTGCACTAAGGCGCTACACAGACACGAGTGTTTATTTGTGGAGTTAAATTCTCTTTAATTTATCTCCGCCAATGAGAGAACGAGTGCTCATTGCTGATTGGCGCTCGTATTTGTTTACATTTCTCTCATTGGTGGAGATACAAGAACCACCAACGAGCAGTGATGTGCCCAGATCAAACGAATATTATAGTATTCAATTCTTATTATACACTTATATGAATTATTATAAATACAGCGTTATATTAATATTTTTATATTGGTTCACTGCACTCTATAGTAAAAAGGATAGGTGTAATACTATAATATTCGTTTGACTTTGGCACATCTCTGCTCAAGTGTGTGGTGCATATTATTATACAACATTAAATTATTATGATAATATAAAAGATGGTAATGCATACAAAGTAATTTGGCATGTTGCAGAAGAGACTAGTGTTATGGTTTAATAGGAGAAGAGCAGTATTAAAGTACTTCGGTGCAACTTCAACTTGCCTAATCAATTTAAAATACTATTTTTATGAGAGAATCTCCACCACAACTTGTGCATTTCGCCCCACAACTAAATCCAGATGTTGCCAATGTTTCAAACTTAACACTTTTCTTACAACACATCATAACTCATATTATGAGTTGTCTTTTTACAGAGAGTAATTGAATCGATCATTCCAACAAAAAAAGCCCGATCCCTAAAAAATATATATTTATTCTTTGGACAAATTCACTTCTTCAAATGAACAATATAAGTTTGATAGATTCATAAATTATAAGGTTATGTATAGAATAGCAAACGGGGGTAAATATTGTATAATAATATGCATAAATTATAGACTTCGAAATAATACAGTTAGGCCCATTTATCCCAATTTGCCATTATATACTTAAAATTATAATGTACACTTACTTGTAGCGCAAACGTCGAACCTTAGACATGCTCAAAGACGAAATAACACATCACCGACTATAAAAATACATGTTAATATTAATAATAATAGGACTAATCACAGCCGTTTGCGGTAAATTAGTTCATAAACGTACAGTATGTCAGTGTATTAAACTGTTTTAAGTTATTTTTAACAATTACTATTTATACAATTGAAATCCTAAAGTGAAATGGATAAGAATTCAATTTTTATGAACCAGGGAATTTTGTCACCTGGTCGCTTGGGTTTAATCAAATTTTTCTCTATTTAATAAATACAATAATATAAATATTTCTTTTACCAGACAGGATATTTCATGTATACTTTATAAATCAATAATATTTTCAACTTATGCTATGTGTGTTTAACTAGCACTATGTGTGTTTCTGCAAAAATCGATTCAATTATTTTATATAAATAGTTTGGAACGCCTGTAATATTCCCTGAAAAAATATTTTCAGTAGTAGTTTCCGTCCATTTTGAAACGAGCGTATTTTTCTTATGAGACTTTTCCATTTGGTCACTTTCAGCGAAAGTAAATTCAATCTCCTCATTTCCTCTTGTTTCATATGCTAAAAATAATCCCTTATAGTGATGGAATTTTTTTATGTTATTATTATTTATTGTAGAAGCCTCGGGCCACGTTATTATTATTTCACCTGATATTTATGAGAGAGTTTAGTTGCTTGTACACTTCTTATAAAAACACCACTTTGATGTAAAACCACCCCTCTTCAGATCATCTCATATATCGAGGGTAAGAGAGAAGATTATCCATATAGATTACAATAATAATAATACCTCAATGCACTTTCCCTTTATATATATACTTTTATATATTCATCGAATATTACCACACGAAATTGCTCCTCCAAAGTACATTTATACTTTCAGGGATACTTACAAAAGAATTCCTGTTCGACAAAGGTATATTTAACAGAAAAATATCTTAATATTTCATTCAAAAGTTTTGTTGGTAAATTTTGGAATTAAGCGACAAAAATTACATATTGGGGTTTAAGATAATAATAAAATTCTAATCTGGACCACTCTAAATAAAATTCTAATCTATTTATACCTGCCAACTAAAATTTCTTTTAAAAATGCGTGAATTTGAAATCAAATGAGGAAATCGATATGAAAAATATTTATTTTGAATTGAAAAACGAGCATCAAGGTTAAAATATATTTATTGATATAGTGAAAATTTACACATGATGTAATTTGGATAAAAATACAAAGTACATAATAACTTAAATGTCTTTATTAATTTATAAAATATGGAGTATAAGGTTGTATAGAATATCAAATGGGGGGTAATGGACCCCACAGTTTTTATTTATATGGCTGAATTTCATAGATACTGTCAATTTCCTCCACTAAGATTTAAGTGAATGTATAAGCATAAAACAGGAGGCCCATTTACCCCCTTTTGCTTCTGTATATTGTATATGTTTTAAATAAATGATATTTTTATTAAAAATATGCTTAGGTTAATTTAAAGATTAAAAGATATACTTTATTTACTAACACACATATATTGTATTTAATGGTCATTTAATTAATTTTTATTATTAATTTAAAATCCCTGAATAGTTAGGTTAGGTCGGGTTTAACTTTCCTCCTTCTGAATATCTGTAATCTAAAAACTCTCCCCTTTTTAGCAGCGATGGGAATTACCAGGTCGATATGAATAATCCAATTTATCCTATTGACCTTTTGTTTGAGAGAATCGGTTGCGGATTAAAATCTAATTTAGCAAGTTTCAAAGGGCGGAGTCTGAAGTGAGTATAAGCTTATTACTGGTTATAATAAGACAAGATATTCAGTAGTTTTTACGATCGGAATTATTCAAATAGGACGTAGAGTCGTTAACATTGTGTGACTGGCGATCGTAAAAACTTGGCCATACTAAAAATACATGCTTACAAAACAAAACAACACACGTCCATATAAATATATCACTGTTTTATGTCTCATTCTCAATATATATGAACATGTGACCTGCCTCAGTTAAAATATACAATTATTATATTATAAAAGCAATTTGGTAAATGCAATATGTTTTAGTTTAGCCTGGCAAGAATCCCTTTGTCATAGCCATTACACATTGTGTTGACAGACAACTTGCACATTTCTATTATGATATTACATGCTTTTATTGAATTATATTAAAAGACATTCATTTCATTTGATTTTCTTTTTTAATTTAGTGGAAAATCGCATTTAAAAGGGTGAAAATTCAAAACAGTTCCTTTAATCGCCACGTTTCCATACAATTATAAAAATGTGTAAAATTAATCATTCAACTATAAGAGCAAATTTTTTTTACTATTAATAAAAATAGGTTAGTACAATTTATAACATCATAACAAAAGAATATATAATTTCCTTAATAAATATATATGCTATACTACTACAGATTCACTGTATTATTTAAATTATCCATAAGATTGATTATTCTAAAATTTATAAATTTATTTTATACAAAATGTAATAATTTCAGTAGAATTGTCAAAAATTCATATAACTTTTCTTGCTATAAAGCAATAAATCAGGAAATATGTTTTATTCAATCAATAATAAATTAAAATTATGAGAAATTTAATAAGTAACAATGTATTTGACTACATTATGCATATGTTTTAATTAAAATTTAATTAAAAAATACCATAAAATAATTATGAATAAATTAAATAATAGTTTTGACTGTTAAATAGGTATTTTATATATTTATTCTTCTCCTTTGTATCCTTAAATTAGGTTAATTTATGAACTAACCTAATAAAGGCGTCCTAGAAATAATGCTAAATATATTAAAAATTTGTACAAAATCAAATAAGCTTTTATTTAACATTGCTATTACACAATTGATAAACAAAAAAATCAATCTACATTTTTATTAAGCACGCGGTACTTTATGTAAAATGTGAAAGTTGTCAAAGTGGGTAATATAGAGCCGTATAAAGAGTATTGTGATAATAAAAGAGATGGCCTATTTTTCAGATAAATACGGCAATGGCTTTATTTGTTAAGGTTAGGCAAAATGGGTGGTTATATTTCTTGTAGTAATCCAGTTTGGAAGTATGTAGTTGCGAGGATTGATCAAGTCATCATTCGAGTGTGGCAGGTTTATTGCCTTCTAAGATTGATGGTGCACAACTATACCTATTTATATATGTACTTGGCTTTATTTATAATTATTAAATATAGTTGTAATGTGAGCATGGTCCTATAATAAATAAATAAAGTTAGGACATCAGCCACACCTGCTGAAGTTACTTCTGTTCCGTTATACTCACCGTCTACTAACTAAAAACCAACCACTTGCTAAATGACACTAACCATTACCACACTTGTAATAAACCAAATAAACTATCACAACCCAACAACAACTCTACTAATTTTGAAAACTATACAAGAATCATTTTATTTTATTTATTTTCATATACACCGCAAGACTTGTTAGGTAGATGTCAAATTTACTAAAAAGGTTATTTATTATCCCTTAATATATTAATGACATTTACATACATGACACTTAATCTAATTCACTAATAAATAAATAAATCTTTAGATTGCCAATGAAGTGTTTACATATACGATTAGAGCGTGCATATATTTCTATATGGATTATATAACCATATTACAATCTTCACCTTATACCGCTTTCTGTTTTTTTTCTTGTTTTTTCATATTTTCATATTCCAGCAAAAGAGTGCTGCATATTCATCACTTGGGATCCCCCGTGATGCTCTAGTGGTACTGAACTATAATATAAGTTGTATTTATAAATAAAAAAATGATGACCTTAAAGTGTCAACCGAAATTGAGTTTTTTACAGTTATCTGAGTTTATTGTTTTTATTGAAATTTCAATAGTTGATAATATTTTTAATATAAATTATATTATATGATCATAGTAATAAAATGCAATTTAAAATCACCCGTGTTGGTTTAATATTGTATTTATGGCATATTTTTATAATTTAAATAAATGAAAAGGATTATTTGTTTTAAAGTTTTGTTTTTAAATAATTTCCACTATTTAATTGATTCTGAAACTGGATTTAAAATAATCATGTTTGTCTTTCTTCCTTGCAGATTGCAGTAGTTTTTCTTGTGCCTATGTGAATATAAAAAAAATAAGACGCGGCACAGATATGAGTGCATGTTAATGCTCGTTAATATATCTCCACCAATGAGAGACCGAGCGCTTCACGCTGATTGGCGCTCGTATTTGTTTACATTACTCTCATTGGCGGAAATTCGAGAAGCACCAACAAACACTCTTGTCTGTGCCGCAATTTAGTGGTTTAATTGATATACTTTTGCAATCAAAATTTGGATAGACCTGATTTTTTAAAGACTTGTTTGAAAGGTTTAATATTTGAAGTTATAGGGTAAAAGAAGATCTAAAGGTAAGATAATAATAGTAGTTGGCGCAGTGCCTTTACTTAGTGCACCGTATCGAAACTGTTCAAACTTTTCCCTTTCTACAATCACTTTCAAAAACAGGCGTTTAAAAATATTTATTAAGAGGCACTCTCGTCAAAACTTGGCAGACATTTTACTTCAATGATCGATAACTAAATATTAGAATAGTGGGTAATATTGTGGGTAAAAGTTAGTGCTAGGTTATCGCAATGCAGTGTAGACAAACCGACCGACCTACCCCCCAATTTATTTCCACCCCCTTTATCAAGCCAACCCTCTTCGACAGCCGCCCAAACTTTTCGCAATCAAATCGACTTCTCTCCCTACTTCTCTATATTATTTTCTCCGCATTTCTTTGCGACTTTCCTCCTACGTGATGCTTTTAACTCCGATTGTTCTTCGCGGCAGGAATTTCGCTTTTTTTAGATGATCAATCCCAACTCGTAAACAAACTTGTTTATTTATTTTCAATGTGAAGGTAGCTCCCGTGACATCGGCATTATTCACAGATTGTATTGAAACAAGGGTCATGATAGTTACTTATAGAACAGTTACGTCCAGACAGCCGTCTTGTACACACGTATATTGAAGTGCTCCTTGCATGGTTAAGCAAATTCGAAAGTGTCAAGTACACAAGTGACGCAACTACCAAACCGGTCTGCCGCCCTGCGACCTCTCCTGATAACGAGCTTGCCGCAACGCCGCCAAAATCCACTTCACCATTATTATCAGGTACCATCGCTCCTTATCATAGTAACATATACTCATTAGTTAACTCGTAAACGTAATGGCTCAAACGACGATCGATGGGTTTCTTTTACCAAAGAACCCGATCAAACGTCCAAGACCTACTACTCCTACTTCCATTCCAAAACAAAACCAATTTAAGTCGCTGGGGGAGGTAATTTTGTCATCCGATAAGGATGTCAAAAACCTCCCCCGTTATATCTCAAATCTTCAGGGCACGGTGAAAACTTGACGATTGTCAAGAAATTCATCAATAAATTCCAACTACATTATAAACCAAACGGACAAGTCAGAGTCCAAACCAGCAATATCACTGATTTCAGAGCCCTTAAAGCGGGCCTGAAATCATTAAACAAGGAATTTTTCTCCTTTACGTTAGAATGTGACAGACCTAAAAATCTGTCATACGAGGCCTGCCTCTGCTTCCTGTAGAGGAAATCAAGCAGGACCTTAGCGACAAAGGATTTAAAATAATAGACGTGTTCCTAATGAAAGGAAAAAATGGCTCCATTACGAAGTCACCCCTATATTTAATAAATCTCAGCAATGAGACAAATATGAGTGACTTCAAAAACACTACTAATATCTGTCACTGTAGAGTGACAATTGAAAAATACTCTCTTGGGAGAAATTCTATCACGCAATGTTTCCGTTGTCAACAGTGGGGACACGCAGCATCCAACTGCAACAACGCATTCAAATGCGTGAAATGTGGCGGCGATCACCAGACTTCCACATGCATAAAGGATGCCACTTCCCCCGCAAGATGCTGCAATTGCGGAGGGGACCACACTGCAAATTACAAAGATTGCCCTGACAGACAGAAGCAGATCAAATTAAGATCTACCCCCAAGCTGCCAGCTGCGAGACCGGCCACCCAGCGTGCACCAGTGCCGCCCCCGAACATCGTCAACGGACGCTCCTGGTCCCAGGTTGCTCGTGGACCAATGGCCGCCCAGGTCATCTCCCCGTCCACATCTCATCACGTGACTGACCTGTCATGGGCACAGATTGCCCAAGGTCCCACCACCACATCTACTGCGAAGAACATTACCGCCCCAATCTCTAGCGCTGATATGCCGATAGGAGACCTGATGACTCTTGTATTGAAGGTTCAAGAGCTTCAGCGGAAGCTAAAGACATGTCAGACAAAGAATGAAAGGATATATCTCATCATGGAGCTCGCCGCATCGCTTGATAATGTCTAAGGTTAGTCACTGTTCTAATATTAAGATTGTTGCTTGGAATTCCCGGGGAATTTCAAATAAATTCGACGAAATGATTGACTTTATGTTAAGAGAAAGTGTTGACATTGCATTGATAAGTGAAACGTTTCTTAATACAAATATAATTCTGAGAAGACCAGGTTTTGTAATACATCGCAACGATCGAGTTTGCAAAACAGGCGGTGGTGTTTTAATCGTGATGAAAGACTCTATATGTCATTCGAAAGTTGTAATTCGTAAAACTAACTCAATTGAAGTAATAGCAATTAGTGTATCTATTAATAATAAAACTCACATTATTGCCTCGGTTTATAAGCCACCCAAAATAGAAATTTGTCAAGATGATATCCACAAAATTATGTCTCTCGGTAAGGATGTTATAATTGCTGGTGATCTTAATTGTAAAAACACTTTTGGCACTGTATTCGCGGAAATAAGGATGGCCGTTTACTAAGAGAATATTGTGATAAAAAAGACTTTCGTATCCTTTTCCCCGAAAGTCCAACGCATTTCCCACCCAAAGGATATCCATCCATCCTTGATATTGCAGTGGTTAAGGGTTGTCCTTCTCTCACCGAAATTGACGTAATACAGTCACTTTCCTCCGATCATCTCCCTATTGTATTTAACATCGGCGGAAATTACAAAATCACCCAAAAAACCTTCTTTAGTTATGAGACGGCTAATTGGAACGCTTACAAAACTCATATTAACAATAACGTTACACTTAAATTCGACACTAACAACACATCTCACGTTGACAATGCAATCACTACACTCACAGATTCTATTAAGAACGCCGCCTCCTTATATATTCCTGTTAAAACCATTAACAATACTTTTAAGAACAAACTTCCATCTGAAATTGTGGACTTAATTCATGTAAAAAATAGATTAATGAATCAGTGGCGAAAGAAAAGAAATTGTAAACTCAAATCTGTCATAAATGCGCTAATTTTAGAAATTAAACATAAAATTAAAATTCATAAAAATGAATCCTGGGAACAGAAGATAAGGTCTCTCAAAACACAAAATAACTCACTTTGGCAGATGTGTAAGTCGATGACTAGAAAAACATCCTTTATCCCTCCGCTCAGGAGCGAAGACTGTAATAAAATTATTTACAAGGCTCAGGAGAAAGTTGATCTCATCGCTGAAACATTCGTTAAAGCACACACATTGACACATAATGACACTACAGATAGTCTCACAGAACAAGCAGTTACTAAGTCAATTAGGAATCTTCACAACTATTCTGAATGTGAGATTGACGAGGTAACTCTTTCTGAAATCTCTGATATTATTCAAAACTCAAAACATAAAAAATCACCAGGACACGACAACATTAACAACACTCTTATTAAACACTTACCACAAAAGGCTCTTGATTGTTTGGTTAAAATATTTAACTCGTGTCTTATTCTTTGATATTTTCCAGATAATTGGAAAGCAGCTAAAGTAGTCCCTATATTTAAACCTGGTAAAGACAAATCCCTTCCCAGT
The DNA here is from genome assembly GCA_022606485.1 of Agraylea sexmaculata. Classification (NCBI taxonomy): domain Eukaryota; kingdom Metazoa; phylum Arthropoda; class Insecta; order Trichoptera; family Hydroptilidae; genus Agraylea; species Agraylea sexmaculata. Next base: position 1,501 of record JAGTTH010006050.1, on the reverse strand, counting down.
AGCTATCGTCCTATCAGTCTCCTCCCCTGCATGAGTAAAATCTTAGAGAAAGTCATATTAACCCGCCTGCGAAAAACTCTGGATTGCGTCATTCCTAATGAACAATTCGGATTTAGACCGGGCCATTGTACCACTTCACAACTAACAAGAATCTCACAGCATGTTAGAGGAAATTTTAATAATAAAAAAAGTACGGGAATGATTTTCCTGGACTTTGCCAAAGCTTTTGATGTAGTCTGGTTTGATGGTATCATTCACAAACTAATTAACACTAACACTCCACCATATCTCACCAAAGTTATTGAATCTTATCTTACTAACAGAAAATTCTCAGTAGATATTAACAATGTTAAATCTGTATAGCATCCAATCCTTGCGGGAGTTCCGCAAGGAAGTATTATCGCTCCTTATCTTTTCAATCTCTTCATCCATGACATCCCTATTCCTCGTAATTGCTCCTTAGCTCTTTACGCGGATGACACCGCTATATTCACATCATCTTACAGATTAGACACAATTCGTAGACGCCTCCAAGCATCTGTAGACCTATTAACACAGTATTACTCTCGCTGGAAATTAAAACTCAACGAGAGTAAAACTGAAGCAATAATATTTACTAACAAAAGAAAGCGATCCCACATCCCCCCTCTTAGTATCAATAACGAACAAATTCCTTGGCTCAAAGAAGTCGAGTATTTGGGAGTTATCCTAGACTCCAAGTTGAACTGGTCCAAGCATGTGATATATGCTGTGGACAAGAGCAACCTGGCTATTAACACCTTATATCCACTTATTAACAGGCGTAGTCAGCTGTCACCCAAGAATAAGCTACTTCTTTATAAATCAATTATCAGACCGATTCTCTTGTATGGATGCCCAGCTTGGTCTACTGCGGCAAAAGTCATATTAATAAAATTCAAATTGTCCAAAACAAGTGTCTTAAGATGGCCTTAGATCTTGAACCTGGCACATTTCTTAAAGAAGTCCACGAGGACATTAAGTTAAAAATGATCAAAGCAAATATCGCAGATTTGAGTAAAAACATTACACTAAAATGACTAACTTCCCGACTAACCCAATCATAAAACATGTAAATAAAACCAAATATGTCTCGAGGAAACGAAAGTTCATTTTACCAATGAACTTCCAAAACTGATATTATTTTTAAAAAAATATAATAAAATTTCCAATAATCCACTCAACTCAAATTTGGTTTTACCCAAACAAATTGTTATTTAGTTTTTAAGCATTATATATTTTGTAACTGTTTTGTTAATATTGCTTTTATCGTTGTTATTATTTATTAACCTTCAAATTTGTAAATGGGTTTTATTTTTTTTTTCCCATTCTTTCTATAATTAAATACTATTACTCATGTCAAATTTAAATAAAACATTCTCATGTTAGTTACAGGTAAAAAGATGTAAACACTCTGTACACTAAGTCTATTTCCAAAGATGTATTGTTCTATCAATCAATGTAAAAACTTATGCATAATAAA
>JAGTTH010006049.1:0-15042 GCA_022606485.1 Agraylea sexmaculata | reverse complement strand
AGTAAGAGTTTTTCTAAAATTTTGCTAAGTGCTGGGAGTAAGGATATCGGTCGGTAGCTACCTGGGAGTGATTTATCTTTACCCGGTTTAATGATTGGAATAATTTTCGCGGATTTCCAGGCAGTAGGGAAGTGTCCAAAGGTAATGCATGCATTAAAAATGTTAGATAAAGAAACAAGTGCCTTTTGTGGTAAGTGTTTGATGAGTGTATTATTAATTGTGTCAATACCGGGGGATTTTTTGTGTTTCAAATTGTCTATGATATCCAAGACTTCAGATGGGGAGACTCTCTCAATCTCCTCGTCACAATTCTCTTGTAATGTGGCTATTGAAGCGTTAACTATGTGTTCAGTATGGATATCAGATAAGTGATGAGTCATTGTGTGTGCTTTTGCAAACGACTTAGCTATCAAGTTAACTCTCTCTTCTGAGTTGTAAATTAAATGATTATTATTTGACTCACCATTTCGAAGTGGAGGGATCGCAGAAGATTTTTTTCTCAGTGCTTTAGACAACTGCCAGAGTGAATTATCTCGGGTATTGAGCGACCTTATTTTATGTTCCCATTGAGAATTTTTGTAGAGCCTGATTTTGCATCTAATTTCCTGAGTTAAAGCATTTATCACTGACTTAAGACTACTTATGTTATTCTTTCTATACTGTTTCAATAATCTATTTTTGGTATTAATAATATCAACAATACTATGAGGTAGCTTATTTCTACAAATGTTGTTAGTAGTTTTAGTAGGTATGTATAAAGAGGCAGCATTTCTAATAGTTTCAGATAAATTAGCAATTTGGTCATCAATATTCTGGGTCGAATTAAGTTTTGAATTAGTGGAAGTATGAACGTTTATGTAAGATTTAAATGACTTCCAATTTGCTGATCCATAACAGTAAATTGTATTGTTAGTAATGTTGTAAGTTCCGCCTAAATTAAATACAATCGGCAAATGATCTGAAGACAGGGCTTCATTAGTTTCGGGGTGAGTTATATGAGGGCATCTTTTAACAAGTACAATATCAAGAACTGAGGCATATCCCTTCGGAGGGAAATGAGTTGGACTATCCGGAAATAATATGCGAAAATTTTTAAGTTCACGATGTTCTCTAATAACACGTCCGTCACGGTTTCCTCTTTGACAATACCATAGTCTGTCTTTACAATTCAAGTCACCAGCAATAACGACGGAATCACTGAGTGACATAATTTTATCTATGTCTTGCGTAACAAGTTTCACATTCGGGGGTTTATACACACTTGCGATAGTATATATCCTGTTGTTGATTTCTATTTGTATTGCAACAGCTTCAAGTGATTGAATTTTGGGAATTAACACTGGAACATGTTTAATTTCACTTCTTATTATTATTGCGGAACCTCCCCAACCACTTGGCCTGTCGACACGATAAAATGTAAAACCACACTTTCGTAATTTAACACTTGATTTTAAAAACGTTTCACTCACTAACACAATGTCAATTTTTTTAGTAATCACAAAGTCTAAGAGTTCGTCAATTTTATTTATTAGTCCACGGCTATTCCAGGCGACGATTTTAATGTTTTTTAAAGTTCGATTAGACATGATCTAAGGATGATGCAAGTTGCATGATAAGGAAGATTCTTTCATCCTTAGATTGGCATGTTTTCAGCTTCCTTTGTAGCTGTTGTACTTTGAGGACTAGTTGCATTAGATCTCCAATCGGAAGATCAGCGCTAGTGATTGGAGCGGTAGTGTTCTTCGCAGTAGATGTGGTGGTGGGACCTTGGGCAATCTGTGCCCATGACAGGTCAGTCACGTGATGAGATGTGGACGGGGAGATGACCTGGGCGGCCATTGGTCCACGAGCAACCTGGGACCAGGAGCGTCCGTTGACGATGTTCGGGGGCGGCAGTGGTGCACGCTGGGTGGCCGGTCTCGCAGCTGGCAGCTTGGGGGTAGATCTTAATTTGATCTGCTTCTATCTGTCAGGGCAATCTTTGTAATTTGCAGTGTGGTCCCCTCCGCAATTGCAGCATCTTGCGGGGGAAGTGGCATCCTTTATGCATGTGGAAGTCTGATGATCGCCGCCACATTTCACGCATTTGAATGCGTTGTTGCAGTTGGATGCTGCGTGTCCCCACTGTTGACAACGGAAACATTGCGTGATAGAATTTCTCCCAAGATATGTTAGTCTTTAAAAATATCTTTATCCCTTAAAAAATATTATGTGGTAGTTCTACGAGTGGGTTTTTGTATATTTCCATAAATTATGTTGTAACTTATTAATTGTTTTAATTACCAATTGAAACTTATCTATATTTATAAGAGTACAAAAAATCTTTTTATGATGAATACGTGTCAAATTTTAATTTTTCATTATTAGATTCTATTTTATCAAGTGTTGATACATAAAAGTGTACTTTGCGAATTTATATAAAAAGGTAGATTTTTAACAGAATTAAATGAATTTTACAATGATGATAATGAATACAAGTTCTACAAGTGGGTTTTTTGTTTTTTTTTCCATAAATTATGTTATGACTTATTAATTATTTTAATTACCAATTGATTGCACTCCGTATTAAAATAAGTAAAAGACCTACTCTATAAACTTAATATTGTAACATCTAATCATAATGTATCAAAACATTGTATGTATATTATATTTAATAAAGAAATTGTATAAAAATTCCATAAAAAGTTATCATTAAATTAATTCATTTACATTAGTATTACATGAACATCTATAATATAAGAAAAATAGGTTTGATTTAGCAGTGAATAAGTAATATTTATAAATTTCACAAAAAAATACACTTTATTTACTACACAGGTATAATTTTGTATAGTTGTTTATTTATTTATATTAATGTAAGGCATTTAAAAAAAAAACATTTTTTTAAATGGTATCAATATCTATATATGCAAAATAAAAAATTGTGGGGTTGATGGAATAAGGGCGTATGGTAAAATTGACAGTTTCTAGATTATAACAATTAAATATTTAACATTACAGGATATGTTAAGATTATTTTCATGAAAAAAGGGTGAATGTCGCCCTTATTTTACGCAGTAAATTTAACATAGTTTGCTTCAAATCATGTGTAAATTAATGCCATATAAATTGCCTAATCTTAGAAGTTTATTTATTGGGGAGATTTGGAGCTAGACTATCATAAAATCTAATATAAGCATTGGAATTTTATTTTTATTTTGATATCTGATAAAAATGTGGAAAATTAAAAATCAGTTATGTAATATTTTGTGATAAAAATGTTGATTTTATATTTATTATGGGTTATGAATATAAAATTATGATAGTTATTATGTAATATAAGTATAAGTAAAATATTTATGCAAAAAAAAAATAACCTATCTACTATTTTAGGGAAATTATTATACAGAACTACAAGTTAGTAGTCGAAAGTACTCTTACTAGAATCTGTAATAAAATTAATGTGAAAATTACAAATAACATATTTATTTAAATTATTCAATTCCACCAAGAAGTCAACACTATCAAAAAATTAATAATACAATATTAAAATAAGATTGTGTAGTTGTTCAGAGAAGAAATGTATTATTTTTTTATTTAGAAATTTTTTAACCAAACATCGAAATTTTATTGTATTAATAATATTCCTTATTTGTTTGTAGTTTGAGTATGAAGTGAATGTATTCTTGGTTGGATATCGTATACATATTTTGTAGGCATTGTGTGTTGTATTTTTTTCCAGTATTCCGTGAATAGTGTTATGAGTGTATATACTAAAAATGATGATAATAAATGTATTTAGGTGATGATCATTATGTTATTAAAGTCTGAATAGTCTGTCTCCCATCATCTTCACAAATCATGGTGGCGCCCCATAGAAACGCCCAACCGGAACTCACTTGTCATCTTCTGCATTATTATCACGTCATTCATTCATTTTCACTATTTTTATATTAAAATCATAGAAAATTATTAGTTGGATAAAATGTAAAATAATTACAATGTAAATGGATGCTGTGAGATGGTCAAAATCACTGAGAATTAGTACAAAACGACTACAATTAATATTTAACTATCTTTATAATAAGCACCCAAAAAATAATTATAAAGAATGATTTCATTCATTCTAGAAGATATTATATATAGAATGAATGAAACTATAATATATATATATATATATATATATATATATATATATATATATATAGTTATGTATATATATTTATATATATATATATATATATAAATATATATATATATAAATATATATATATATTGTACAAATACAAAAAAATATAAAAAAAGACTATTCAACACTATATAAAATACTGTATTTTTTAGTATTTTTTAAATTTAGTAAAAATTTTTATAAATACTCTCAATACTATTAGCATCTCAATTTTATTATTTATTGAAATAAATTTTATTTGTTTTTCGGTAAATGGTACTAATAAAAAAATATATATTTTTTCTTAAAAGGCTTTTCAATACTATGAGAAAAGTAATATTGATTTATTTATTATCGTAATAAATCAATAATAATATAATAGTTGAACTTTAGCTATATACTGTAGTCATGGGTTCAAATCCAGATCGAGTAAAAATATAAATAGGATTTCGGGAATAATATTAATAAAATCCCCATTGATCGTCTTGATCCAGGCTTACTATGATTTCCTGTATTTTAAAGTAAATAACGAGGCGGTTATTATCGTTTTCAGCAATCTACATTTCATTGGTGCTAAGAAAAAGCTTCTAATCTATATTTAAATAAAAAATGTAATATATTGATTACAATTAGGAACGAAAAATGTACTTGATACAAAAATGAGTGTAAAATCAGTGAGAAGATTTTGAGGGATTTTTTGGAAACACATATATCTCCCCTAATAACAATAAGCTGCTGTCATTCTGGGGATAAGGCACGACACATTTGTCATGGGTTCGAATCCCACTTAGTTAAAAAAATATATATATTTGATCGGTTATTACGACCACGATGGGGATATAATATTAATAAAATCCCGATCGATCGTCTTGATCTAGTTTTACCCCGATTTCCTGTATTGTAAGGTAAATACTGATTATTAAGTCGGTGACCTGTGTAACTAGTAATAGTTAAGATCACCGATAGACAATGTAATAAATTTTTAATTTTTAATAAATGATAATCTATTGAGTTCTATAAATGGTCTGGGAAACCCACTTGATTATATTTTTAAATTTAGAATGTATGTATTTATGATAATGACCAATTAAACAGTGAATTGCAATAGTGTGTGTTTATTTAGCGGCCAATGACGGGGCATGGCTGTGTGTGGGCGGTGGGCGGGGCCAGCGCGGTGCACGCCCACCAAGCATGGCGGCGCCATCGCCTCGGAATTATAATAAGGCGACAAGTGTTATGGAATAATAACGATAATTAGCGTGCTTTATAACGAGAGAGGCGTACAACGTGTTAATTATACAGTGTTAGTGATGGTGTTTGACTCCAGTTATTTCCGGCGTGATGGCGATGGCGATGGCGGCCTCCTTGTCATGTTAATTGATTTTTTGTGGCCGTTAGTTAGGCGTGAGGAATTATCATAACACGAATTATAATATGTGAGAATTGGCTCTTTGTACCCGAATAACACTTCATTATATTTGAATAGTCGCCATTTGTATGTTTTAATACATACCTGCCTCACTTAATAACGACTGCTCCGGCGTATAATATCGTAAGTGCAAAAAAAAAAATGTGTGCTCTTAAGTCTTTATGGAACTGAGCCACATATTCAATCTGGTAACACTGCCTATCACGTGTCACTCGGTTTAATTATTATTTATAAAATATAACAATTTACGATTGAATACCTTCTATTTTATTTTATAACATAATAATATAATAATGTATAGTTTTTCCTATGAATAGTGTTGTATGATAAGTGTAGATGTATATCATAAAATGTTTTGTGTAAATATCAGAGAGTCGAATTAAAATAATACAATAATAATTTGAGCTCTAAAACGTCAAACCACTTCATCACACCCACTAGGACTAGTTCTAGGATTATAATTGTATTAGTCTATCAACCACTCTTTTATTTATCAAAGCATTTTTTAAATTTTTGTAATCGGATGTACTCTCATACATTTTAATTGTGCATCATTATTGCTATCAATATTTTATTATATTACAAGTTGGCATATCGACTGCTCCAGCGTATAATATCGTAAGTACAAAAAAAGTCTTTATGAAACTGAGTCACATATTCAATCTGGTAACACTGCCTGTCACGTGTCACTCGGTTTAATTATTATCTATAAAATATAACAATTTACGATTAAATACCTTCTATTGAGAGAGACATGAAATGTGTTATAGATAATAGATGAATCTACATTAGTTGCCGGTCAAATAGGATTATTTTACTATTTCGAAAAAGTCCCACTTAATAGGTTAAGTAATGATTGAAAAGCAACACTTTTTGACGTTTCATACATTTCATACATACAATATGTGGCTCAGTTCCATAACGATTTAAGAGCACACAGATTTTTTTTGCACTTACGATATTATACGCTGGAGCAGGCGATATGTTGGTAGAGAAAATGACACTTGCTCTAAATAAAATAGAAGCAAAAAGTTCGTACGTACTTTCTATAATAATCACATTGAGTAGTAATTGAGGGGCTGTATACTAACATTGTCAGCTTTAACCATAGATATAAATATTAGATTAGATTGAAAATAAACAATTTAAAGTTATCAGCCTTTATTCCATCCAAGTCCACAATTATCTAGTTTGAAATTAATAATAATTTCAGTTTAAATAGTTTGACTTTGAAATAGGTATGCGGCAAAAGGGCTGTAAATACATTATTTAATCCAAGATTATTTAAAGTTTTGATTAACCCAATTAGCAGGTCAAGATATCAAGATGGCGGACCAAGCTGTTGTGTTTGATAGAAGCAACAATTGTTTGGCTCAATCAGATTCGTTTACTTGGTCTGACATATTCAGTTGTATGACCTGCATATATATATATATATATATATATATTATATAAGCATTTTGAATATTCGTGTTATTAATACAAAGTCCTACATACAAAAAAAATATTGCTTGATTTAAATCATGATTAAAAAATATGTATGTAGTTTATCCTTAATGATCTTAACTAATTGTTACAGAAGTTAAATATATATACATATATTTAATAAATAAATGATAAAAACTGTCAATTTGTACATATGTTTTTTATTTTTCAATTTTTTTATTATAACTACCGCTTATTAATATTTTATTTTTTTAATAATTAAATACAACATTAATATACTAATTTATTAGTATCTGTAATAAGGGGTTAACATTAGTTAAAAATTAATAGTTGAAACCGATATTTTTTCGACTATTTATAGCCCCCTAACTAATGTTAACCTACATCGAAATGAAGGGAAGTTTATTAATACGATTTCCGTTTTTATTCCGTCATATATTTTTTTAGTGCAATAAGAACCTATGACTATTGTGCTTATAGCATATTGAAGATTTTTAAGAAGGCTGTGTTTTATTAATATATTATTCAATATTTCTGACACTTGATACTGGATGATGTCTCATCTTAACTCAAATTGGTGCTAAATGTCCAAGTCTATATGAAGAGAAACAACAACATCCAAAAAGCTTTTAGCACCAAGATGCCGAGTTACGCTCAACAAGCAAACATAAAAATAATATTAAATTATTTAATAATCGCCATAATTGTAAATGCAATGCAATAATTGCGCGTGCTTAAATTTATTTATCTTGATAATTACAAAAACAATTATCGTACAAAGTGCTCGTTTTAACAGCGATTCCTAGAGATCGTGACAAGACAATCACGATTAATAAACAAATCGGTTTCCATTTGTTATTTGTGTGATAATTGATACAAAGGAGGAAAGTATATTTATCTAAAACCGACCACCGCAACGCGCTTCTGTTAATTTGTACTGAAAACCTTAACTCACTTTACACGTTCAAATACACGCTTTGTAATAAATATTTGACTTTCAATCTACACATAAGAGTTATTTCATCAATATATTTTTCGATCTTGTATTTAAAGCAGAAGTTACTTTAATAGTACAATTCGTTGCAGCTCCGAAGGGACATGTTCTGTTTTTTTTTTTATTATGATAAACCGAATCCAGAAATAAATAACCTACACTAAATTATCACATCAACTAGGGATTAGACTTTTATACATGTGCTCTTTAAATATGTGTATCTTTAGCCCATTACCATATTTTTTGTAATACTAGTTACTTAGTTATAAATTTTAAAAGGAACCCAATAAATAAGTAAGTATTTCTATCTTTTTTATTTTAATATTATTTCATAAACCTAACCTATAAACTTATTTTTATTATAAAAAAAACTGTTACCCTGACTTTTTTATTTTATTAAATTGATTTTATACCGTTTACGTTTTGAATTATAAACCAATGAATAATTTCTTACATGAGCCGAGTTACATGTCAATAATAAATAAATCATATCTAACATAATTTACCTGATTTTTAATTGAATATATATAATATTTGTAATAAAAATTGATTTCTATAAAAAAATATGCGTCTATTTATATAAACGTCATGAAGTAATTGTTATCTGAATCAAAATTATCATTTATTAAATTTGTCATAATGAACAGTGTATTTAAGATTTATCTATGGTTGTAAAAAAATTAGCAAAAACTATTTTTGAGACGGGTTTGTTTTTTTTATTTAATGTTTGGAGATACAATAGTATAAAAAACACAATACCTCAAAGAGCTAATGTGAAGTTAATGGTTGAGTTGTTTGTTTGACTCGGGGTATAATTTAATCATCCCTGTTACGCGGAAACTCGGCGCCTAGTGATGCAAAAAACACAAAATTGACGTGTGCTATTTTTTTGTGTTATAAAAATATAATAATTCTTGTGATTTGGGTGAGCATGTTCGGTAAGTGAAAGATTACTAGGTGTCAGTGTTAATGAAAGGGGCCGCCATACTTCGGCGCCAACCCAATTCGACCTAATGATTCGGAAACGCTCCTTCTTCATTCATAATCATTGGGGTTTTGTTCTCGAAACAATGAAAAAAATAATTCAAATGGAAAGCGAACGAATCGGCTCGGCATTGAATTTGAATTTTAAATCACTGAAAGGATGTGAACCTTGGAAATTTGAGACCTGATTTATTTCGCATTAATCAACATGTCGTTGAAATAACTATATCTTCCATAACCATAAAAAATAATTTCCCATAATTCTTTAATGCAACCAACTAAAAGTTTTGTTTTGAATCATCCAAACATTGTTTGAAAGACGTGATATCATTTTTTTCGAATGCGAAATTTCGATAAATAATTATTTGATTTGTTATAATTTTTCACATTTTGTTTTTATTTATTTTTTTCTCATACATTTTTATTACCTCATATGAATATTATTACAATTCTCATGTAAGTTATAGGTATAAAAATTCTGTACACGTAAGTTTAATTTATAACATGCTTTTGTATTGTTTCAACAATGTTAAATTCAAATTAATTACAGAAATTGTAATATATTTGTATATTTTTCATTGAGAGTAAATTCGTAAAAGTTTAAAAAAAAGTATTTGTGATGTGTAATGTATTTATTTGTACCTAATTTTATTCATCTACCATTAGAGTCAACTTGTATGTTTTTTTTTAATAAATATATTTATAAGTAGATATTATGGAAATTTAAATAAATACTGTATATTTTCGAAATCATCGAAGTTTGATGACAAAATATTTTACTCAGCTATTATTTGTTTTTTTATGTTTTGGAACATCAAAATTAAGATATGCGCTAAAACTAAGAGCATAATATGATATTGTAGTTTTGCTTTATGACCAATCATGGCTTTTGGTGATTTATCTCATCTCTTTGCATGTCTAGAGTTTAACAAACAAATAGTAAGTAAGAATGTTAATACATTTCTATATTAATATTTATAGAATAAATGAGCCATTCTATAATATTTATTATTCATAATGTAAATAAATCATGGTAAACATGATGTAAAATATAAATATAATATAAGAAGTGAGAGAGTGTTAGTTGAAAACACCTGTCTGACAGTAAAGTGGAAAGAGCAAGCCGCCATGATCAAAGTATGCCGAGACCGCCTACCACTAACCATTACTAACATACATTCTCAAACTGTGGGACCATCACAATATTTATTAACTATTTCATTAAAAAAGCAAGCTGGGGAGCTTGGCTAGGTACAAGAATGAAGATTAACCATTTGAGACACGTATTAACACATTTATTTCATTGATCGACAAACACACTTTACTGTGACCTTAATCAAAATATATCCAAAAAAGTAATTAAAAACAAATGTGAAGCTGCTGTTCCGATTTTGTTTAGTGTTGGATTATACAAAAATCTCATGGTTTTAAAACATTTTAAGTAGATTTTGGTATATATGAAATCGTGAGTAATGAAGGAAACTTGCCATTCTGTGTTTTTGAAATTTTTAAATTATCCAAACGCATAATATAATTATTTATCATAAATCAGCGTTATAGCTCAGGGGATAAGAAGCATGGCTACAGATACTGTGGTCATGGGTTCAAATCCCGCTCAAGTCAAGAATTTTTTAATTGATTTGATCGGTTATTACGACTGGGAGATCGGGAATAATATTAATTAAATCCCGATCGATAATCTTGATCCAGGTTAACTCTGATTTTCTGTATTGTAAGGTAAATACTAATTATTAAGTTGGTGATCCGTGTAACTAGTAATAGTTAAGATCACAGACAGACAATTAACAGGTTTTTGTTTATGAAAAATCTTCTCAAAATAGACCCTCTCTAAAAAATAAAGCTCCTTGGGGCGTAAATAAAATCATTATATCCAGCTCTAAATAAAAAAATATAATTCGATCTGGTATTGCAACAAGAAGATTGTAAATTATATTAATAAATTATCTAATAGTTAAATACATTAATCATTAAAAATTGATGAAAAACACACATTTTATTATTTAGTTTCGCAACAGGTGTAAATAAGGTGACATTAACACAGTTTAGATATTAAAAATTACAGACAATATTCTATAAACCTATTATTTATTTTCAAATTTGTAAATGGGTTTTTATTTTTTTTCCCATTCTTTCTATAATTAAATACTATTACTCATGTCAAATTTAAATAAAACATTCTCATGTTAGTTATAGGTAAAAAGATGTAAACACTCTGTACACCTAAGTCAATTTCCAAAGATGTATTGTTCTATCAATCAATGTAAAAACTTATGTTAATAAAGAAATTGTAATATATATATTATTTATTTATGTATATGTTACGTAAAATAAACTATTTGATTATTTTTCAACCGATTTGACCGAAAATTCATATAATTATTTATTTAATTGTGTGGTTATTAACACAAAAAATATGCCATATTATCTTTTATTATAAGCTTTCTAATAATATATTTATCAATAAGCTTCTGATATAGAAAAAAAACATGTGTAACGATTAGGTAAGATCATCAATAGTAAAATCGCATATTGAATATAAGAAATTGATATTTTGTAAATATGTACATATTTAATGATACTTAGAAGGATGTGAATACATATTTCAGAGGTAAGAAGTGCACTATCGGTTTAGTTGGACATTAAGATGGTTATAAATGTCCATGAAGCGTTTAATTGGATGTTTAAAAGCGACTAGTGTGACAAACGTATCCTATTTAACAATCAATAGAGCAAGTCTCAATGGCACCTGATGACTTCTCATTGAAACATATCCAAATAAGGTTGTGTTTAATGAACTTCTCTCGATTGAGACGTTTACCTGCATTATCACGGTCTAGCTTCTGTCGGCGCATATATTATGCTAATTGGACATATTTATTACAATCTTATGCTATTATAGATGTTCATTTATAATAATAATTAGTTGAAAAGAGTGATGTTGTGCACATTTGGCTGTCCCTTGTCAATCATCGTCTATTCTGAGAATGGCGCCAGTTTGGTCATGTCCACGTCTCATTAGCTTGTGTTTGTCTTAATAATATTTACAACATTAAAGAGATCTGTTATCATAACCGACCCATCGTCAAACAACTAACATTTGGTCTGTTCTAAATGTGTCTACATACTAAATACCAGCCTCAATCATTCATTACAAAATATATTTCACCGTATGGATTTATTCGAGTTAAACCAATGGAGTCGGTTTAACTGTTACGGTTAAACAACTTGCTCTACTTACATTATTAAATTTATATTCCAGAAAAACAAAGTAAGCCTGTATCGATTGGATCGAATTGTGGTTATATTTTTCATAAAATAACAGACTCAATTTTTCATTACAAAATATATTTCACCATATGGATTTATTCGAGTTAAACCAATTGAGCTGTTACGGTTAAATAACTTGCTCTACTTATTAAATTTATATTCCAGAAAAACAGAGTAAACCTGTATCGATAGTATCAAGTTGTAGATATTTTTTATCAAATACCAGTCTCAAATATAATTTATAAAAAATATTTCACCGTACGTATGTATTTATTCGCCTTTAACCGTTGGGATCGGTTTAACTATTACAGTTAAACAGCTTGCACTACTTCAATTCTTTAATTCACCTTATATTACAAAAAAATCAGACTAAGCCCGTATCAATAAAATAATATTTTTTATGTCAATAGCCCATCGAATAATAATTTAAATTTTGCAACAATGCCAACAATTAATAAGTCGTTTTATTAATTCTCTTAATTTTCCTACTAAATATTGTACATAGTGATTAACTATTTTAATGGTTTTATTAATTTTTTTGTCATTAAATTACATATAATGTGACCCCCTTCTATTTTTTGTGATTTGTTCTTTATATACACATGAGAATTTTGTCATCAAAAGCCTTCCTGAAAAAAGGCCAAGACGTATTCTTCTCGGAATATATCCTTATTTGTTAGATTTTCCTGCTTATATCAAATAAAAAATTTAAACAGTGAAATAGTAAACTTACTTACAAAAACATGTTTTTGCACCCACTTTGACTAAATTTGGTTCTCATTTGTTAATTAAAATTAATTTAAAATGTCTTTTGATCGTTAAAATATCAATACTAAAATACCATTTAGATTTCAGATATTTTTGTGTAAATAAACATCTTTCTCATATTTTATAGAAATATTTTACAGCAAAAAAAAAATCTTTAAATTATGGAATTCTTTTACTTTTTTAAATCGTTTTCACAAATTACAAGATAATTAAATAATGAATCTAGTCGTCTATTTTGCGATAAATAATAATCGATTTTATTATTGAATGTTTATATAAAAAAATTTAAGAAATGTGTGAAATGTTATCCATTAGAATGGAAGAATAGCTTCTGGTTTCCAAACACAAACATTCCCAACTGGTTCTTCTTTTTCAAATAAGATCACAAACACCGACCAAATGACAGTCCATTTATAACGTTGTTTTGCTAGACGCGGTTTTGGGTTCCTTAACATTTGTTCAACTAATGAAAGTTCAATATCTCAATAGCGAGTGGTTGTGATTATGAGCAGCTGGTTCTAGATATACTAATTTTTTGTTTAAAAATATGTATTTATATTGGCGCGAATCAACCTATCGTAAAAACGTACGTCCGAAAGTTTATACGATCGTATTTCACAAAAGTGGTTTTTCCATTTGAAATTCAGAGGTTTTCTCATATCGGAAACATCGAGCTCGATTAAGTCGAACCACGAGACGGAATACAATGGGCCATTCCCGTGTCGAATATCATTCATATGAAATAATGCATTGTGTGGCTGAGAGTCGGTATAAAAAAGGAGAACAGCACATACATAAAGAACTAATATTTATTATGACTGTACCTGCTGTAGTTTCCATATCAATCACTGGCCTAAAAACTGAATTCGGCAGTCCAGCCTTGTCTGAGATGATTAATGCCTTCCATGTTTATACAATACACCGACATATGGCCAACACGATATCATTTCAATGCATTCAAAACTTCTTTGATTATTAATATCACCGTACAAAATGAGCATTCATTAACTATTATCATACTTCAAGAATCTATAATTTTTTTATATAATTTTTTGCCATGTACAAATTTCCCTTTGGTAATTTTCATCATAAATACCTCTGTTAAAAGTGTTTAAGAAAATGTTACTTCAAATTTGTAAATTGGTTTTTATTTTTTTCCCATTCTTTCTATAATTAAATACTATTACTCATGTCAAATTTAAATAAAACATTCTTATGTTAGTTATAGGTAAAAAGATGTAAACACTCTGTACACCTAAGTCTATTTCCAAAAATGTTTTGTTCTATAAATGAATGTTAAAAATTATGCATAATAAAGAAATTGTAATAATAAAGAAAATGTTTAGTTGGAATTTCCACAATATTTCATTAGGATGTCTAAGCAATTTCCATTACTAACATAGGCTCTGAGGATGACTACAAGTTTCTTTAAATTAATACTTCTATAAAAAATGATAAAGTAAGAAGAAACAAATTCGATAAATTGTGAATATATTTATTATTTATTAATAGACTTCTGCTATGATAATAATAAAATTATTTTGTAACCTCAATTTTCTCTCAATAAATCTCTGTACTTGTAAGTATCTCTGTACTTTATGTAAACATAGACTCAACTAAAGTAGGTTAATATCTAATATAGCAAATAATTACTGTTGCTTTTATAGGAAATTGTGGATATCAGGTAAGTTTTAAAGTACATACATATGTATATGTATTTAATAAAAAATTGAAACCTGTCAATAAGATAGTTATTTTAAAAGCCTACCAATTTTATATTAAAAAATTCAATAGGAAAAGTCATTCAATCATTTGAAAATGAAGGTGCATTAATTAAAATTATATCTAGAAACCTTGTAAAGAATTTCACAATACAACAAACCTTTTATAACGAGCACAATATGTTCTAGAATCTTACTCGTTATATGAAAAACCCTATATTTTAAAGGATTTTATTTTTATATACTTTTTCTGCGTCACTAGTTA
>JAGTTH010006048.1:0-22256 GCA_022606485.1 Agraylea sexmaculata | reverse complement strand
AGTAGGAAATAGTGGTTAAGTGCAAATGAATCGTATAATGTTTGGAGGGGTGGCATTGGTAGTACCACGCGATACCCCTGAGGATTGTAACTCTTTTTATGTTCAAATTGGGGGCAGGGGTTCGCAACCTTTACACCCAATCATTATTTATACAGGAGGAGAGACTCCCATTGTGTAGTCAGTTACGCAAACCTAAACAACATCGACACTTTAATCACACGTTTGACCCAACGAGACATCTGTGGAAATTCTACTCCACATTTGATTATAATCACAATCTGAATAGCATTGTCCTAGTAATGAGCTATTAGATGATATATCCGCTTAATTTAGTTTATTGTGTTTTTTACCACGATCTTAATGACACTCGGCGGTTGCATTCACTTTATTTTATGAATTGTTAATTTCAAACCTCGCGTGACAAACCTCTACTCTATTTGTTTTAATACTATTATAGAATTTCAGGTGACTGATATCACCCATTTCCCCCTTAAAAGACGATGTTTGATACAACAGGTCAAAATATTTCATTTATGATATGATTGCATAGCTTTACTTACATTTATGATGTTACCATCTTAAAGAATAAGTATGAATTTATAATATTGTTCAAATAGAAACAGTGAAACAGCGGATTAATTTTCGATTAGTTAAGAATCTATATTCAATAATAGTAATTCAATAAATTTTATTTTATCAACATTATTATAATTATTATTTGAATAATACATTTTACAATATAGTTAATCAATATACGTATAAAAATATAAGCCGTGCAGTGCTCTACTTTAACAATTGTGTGCAATTGAAAACCTGTATTTTCAGCCACTTTTCGCCGAGTTTATAAAGAAAGTTCTTCACATGAGAACTTATATATTAAAGTATTTATATCTTTTAAAATTTTTTTAGAGGTATCTCTTCATATAGCACCTTATTTGATAGCAAATAATCTAATGAATTAAAAAAATAGAAGAATCAAATAAATTCTCTTATAACTAAACTCTTCATATCTATTGACTTTGTATGTTATTAATTGTAAAAAATATAATTGTATTTGCATTACTAAGAACGTATTTATAAAAAAAATTCTGAGAACTTTTTAATCAGATTACTCGTGTAATTAAAATAGTAATTTGATGTGATGGCTTTGTGGTTTTAATAGAGGATCCAGTTTTGTGATTAATGTGTAATATTGCCATTTATCAAATATGCTGCACAATTTAATTGAAACACGCGAAGGTATTTATCTCAAGTATAATACATAATATGGGTCAAGTCTGCATTCTTAAGTTTATTAAAAAGTCCTCATATTCAACAAACACGTTTAATGACAAACTCGACATACTTTCGGTGACAGTTTATAAATCCAATGTCGTTGTAGACGTTTCCAATTATTTTATTTTTTAATAATTATGTATGCATTTTAAAACATACTCGTACATTCATCATACAGCGATTTGTTAAAAGTAAATATAATAAATGCGGTTTAATAAGAGAGTGATTTTTGTATATTTAAAAAAAGAGGCTGTGACTTATACCATAATGATTTGATTTAGTATAATGAATAGTTATATTTGTTTATTGTACGTGTAGGTCTTTTGTATACGAATAAATTGAACTTGGGTAATTTTAATTGTAATTTTCAATTTGTTATTGTTTTTTTTAGGTTCTGCATCGTTTTTTTAATAGGAAGGTTATATTTCGAGTTTTAAATGGTTTTTATCGATTAGAAGAATTTTTTGATTTTAAAAACTTAAATTATTTTGCATTTTCAAAAAATAGCTACCTAATTCACAGTAGATACATTAAAAATAAATCAAATTACATACTCGCACCTCTAAATATATATATATATATATATATATATATATATATATATATATATATATATATATATATATATATATATATATATATATGTGTGTGTGTGTGTATATTTTTTTCTACTAATTCTTCGTGTTAATTGGCCTTTCCTAACTTATTTTAATACTGTCTTGTATAAAATCCCTTTTACATCTTTTTATAGAGCTATTACAGATATTATTATTCTAAAGAAACGAAATACAATTTGACTATAGTCATTCATATTCAGAAATTAGACATATATGTACGTATAGGTTTTTTCGCATGACTAATCAAAGTATTTTTTGCAAATATCCAATTCTGATGTCGTCATACAAACTAGTGTATTCTGCCTGATATAATCCTCTTATTGTTTAAAAATATGATTGTTACTTAATAAAAAGTGAAGGTGCTCTTTAGTACAATGTGTAAGCGTCGTCGTGTCATTATAAGCCGTAAAGCGCGATCGATGCACTCGAGGATAATCCATTTTGAGTTAATAATATTTTTCACAGGGTGATGTAATTGAAGCTCATGTCGAAGGGGGTGTTTGTCGTTTCAGAATGCAAATTATACTAGAGATATGATGCTATGATATGATATTATGAGTAGTAAAGGCTAATGAGTGTGGCGGTCGCATGTCTCATGTTACACACATCAGGTCATGCACGATTAAAACACTGCCAGTAATCATGCTGAAAGCTCAATGCACACTACATTACTTACAAATCACTATTGCCCCTAATATTTACTAAAATCATCAATGACAAATCTCACATTGAAAGGTATTCAAAACATCATGCATGCCTGAGATTGAACGAAATAATCAAATACATATATTATTCATTGTGTTGACTTCTTTCTGGAATTCCATAATGTAATTTCCACAGTAATTTTATTACAGAGTCTGAGTGCTTTCGACTACTAACTTGTAGTCATCTTCAGAGTCTCTGAAACATGCATAAAATATTAAATTATTAATTTGAGTGTCGCAAGAGACCGGTTCAACCGCGAAAGTGTGTAACGCGTTACATTATAATAATTAAAGACACTAATGTATGAAGGCTATGTTACAAAATAAGAGTGTTGAGTAAATGATGTTTAAAGTTTTGTATTTTATTTGATTTTCATCTATGTAATAAAAAATATATAACACCTTCTTCCATTGGTGTATTCAATTATTATAAATTTATTTAGCCTATTATGATCAGATCTAATAGAAGTGATGAAATCATTTGACGTATTCTGCAACGATTTCCTTAATAATATTGCTCAATTATTGTATTATTTTATTTCAACTTGCTGATATTTACACAAAAAATTATGATAAAAATCTGCAGTGTATATTCTACATCCATCATACAATTATTATTATATTCATGGGACAATATTAATTGATATTATTATTATTATAATTAATTTTACCGAGTAATAAATTAATATAATAAAAATTTTAACCGTGCAGTTCTCTACAATTGTGAGTAAATGAAAATATTTTTTCACTCTCTTTTTTTTAATTCTCATTATTCTTCAATTGTATTTTTTTATCTTTGTAAATCATCATGATTTTTTGTTATCAAAGAAACGAGACTATTTATTAAGTTAACTGTATATTAAATGTAAAATAACATAATAAACATAAGCTAACAATCTTCCCAAATCAGTGAATTAGAAATTATTATCTCAAAATACGATATGAAATATTTCCTCAAAATAAATATCTTTGAATAATAATCTCGCATATATTTAGTACAAAGGTTCAGTGTTGTGTAGGGGGTTTCATAGACCAACAATAAACGTTGATATTTTTATTATTATTTTTTTATTATGAAACACAAGCTCTCTGTATAATAAAAAATGAAATACGAGTCCACTTTAGGTGTTTACGAATAAAATAGACAGTAAAGTCGCGTGAAGCCGAGGATATGTGTTACGTTGTCGGCTTGCGTGTCTATGATTATGTTGAAAAAAAATCATCGAGATTTGTTATCTTAATTAAACAAAAGTGCATGTCTCCTCGGGGGGTGCTGGTCATCATGATGGTAGAGGACATGACCCTTCACATATTATGGAAATAATAATTAACATCCATCACACAAATAAACGACCCGATATTCGAAGCCAGATTGTGTGCGACATTATAGCATTTTGTATGGGTAAGTGAACTTCTGCCAGTCATTGATTGTAACCGCTTCACTCATTACAACTCGTTCATTTATCCTTTGTGAGAAACTAATATACGCTCAATTACTTCAGTTGGACTCAATTATGAAGTGATAGTTAAGAAATAATCCATTAGACCGAACGGAACTCTGCAGTAAATTGAAACTGACGTCAAAATGCTTATAGTCAATTTACAATCGTATACATTAATCCAAGAACGTATCAACGGAAAATCCGAGGTTGTGTAGTTTCCATTCAAATATAAAATTATTTAATAATTTATTACGTTTTCTTCTCTCCTTATAAACTGTCAATTTGTAGATACGTTTTTGTATTAATGACCCTTCGAATCCTAACCTTATAATATTAAATTTATAATAGGTCCATAAAAAATATAAAATCTATCCCTTTTGACACTTTTTTAATATAAAAAATACTCTGTTCTATATGTCTCCGGTTTTATCTCTTTCATGTGAATTTATAAAGTATAATTTAAATGTCAATAAATTCTACCAAGAGAAAATAAAGCAATTTATATTCAAAAATAATATTTTTATTATTGCAGTCAATATATATTATAAATATAATATGTATATGCATTTTCTTGAAAAATATTAAAAATCAGATAAATCATTCAGCTATTCATGGAAAATAAATGTGTATAATAAACTCCTGGGTTATTTAAAATAAAAATTATTATATAAACAAACGCATACTCCTGTTTCCACGAGGGTGTTTTAGCTTAATCAATAAATATTTCAAATAAGTATTGAAATATTTCAAATTATTTATCAAAAAAATATCTAAAAAGCATTTGCACATTTTATGCGGGTACAGTAATAATATTCTCGTGTATTGTTGAGATCCCAATCTGTAAAAAAAGTACCTACCCTAATGAATATTAAGAATGACTCAGCTTGAATAACAAAAATATTGATTGGGTAAACAAAGCTTAATTGTGACAAATAATACTATTATTAAACAATTTTGTAAGAAATGAAAATGTGAACGAGGCGCACTGTAAAAATGTCGTTTATAGAGCTTATTTTATTTTTGAATATATGAGTATCCATATAATGGTACATTATATGGAAGATAAGAATAGTAATTGTCGTATTTAAAAATGCCTAGACATAAATGGTGTTGCAAACGACATGATTATGTGTATTAGCAGCATGTTTTGTAGGGGGACTAGCAAATATTATGTATGTGCGACTATTCCACAGAAGGGTGTATGCGAGACCCCCGAAAATTAGACAAAAACAATTTAATTTATAAATTATTTTTTTACTCAGAGAATATTTGTCGTATTGAATTAGTGGAAATATATTTTTATTTATTTATTTTCGACAAATTTATTTTCGACGATTTATTTTATTTATCGAAGTGGCCTCAAGGAAGATGGTAAACCCTCGCTAAACGTCGCATAAAATTGATAAGTGAAACAAAAAGGGCTTATACAAAGGGGTTACTATTTTTATAATAACAAATGATAATACTGAGGTAAACCACCCCCCTATTTATTCTATAAATTTATACATATAAGCTATTTTACAAAATTTAAAAGAATATAGAAATATCCATAATGCGAAATATATGCCATTGTACTCGTATTTCCCACAATTTCTTTCAATCGAATATTTTGTAAATTTTTATTTGATTTTCGGATCACTAATATTCAGGTAGCGTATTTACAGATTCTATTGGTTGAAAATTACATTTGCAGTAATTAGGAAATTTCAAGAAAGTTTCTGAAAAGTTTGATATAGAAAATTCTTTTTAATCAAATAAAAAACTTCTTACAGCATTTATAATAAATATACGGCATAAACCAGTAAAAACATAATAAGGTAACAAGGAAAAATAAATAAAAATAAGAGTAAAGAAATTACAAGATTACATTAAAGTCTAATCTTGTAATGGTTTATTAATCTTCATTTCTGTAAATGGTTTTTTTTTTAATTTTTCCCAATACTTTTTATTATTTAATATAAAGTATGTCACATAAAAATATTATTCTCATGTTTGTTATAGGTAAAATATTTATTTATTCTATACACCTAAGTCATATCATAAGATGTTTTGTATTATAGGGAAAATGTAAAATTAATAAAGATAAAACTAAAACATAATAGTGAGAATAACATGATATAAACAAGTGATATGATAAAATATTTAAGAGTATAATAATATACAATATGAAATTAACTTCAAGTACAAATAATAACTAAAGCTTCGGTTTAAATTAGATAAATGATCACATAGTCAAAAATGTTGAATATTAGGTACAAATTATATAAATAAAGAAAATTATTTGAATTATATTCGTACCTATACTTCTTGACTAACCTAACGTTATAGCGGCGTGTGGTATGGTTTTAATTTTTTTTATGATATTATTTATAATTGATTTACATAAGCGACCCATGTTATTATTAACCGTACAAAATATCCAACATACTGAAGTCATCGAGTACTATCCAAATATTATAGTGGGTGTTGTAAATCATGGTTGGATCTGATAAATCATTCAAACACACATACTATTTGCCCGACTCACCATATTGTGTACACACATCTGTTGACGTGTCGGAAAAAATAGGCTTACTATGATCCTTGCCACAACTATATTTATACCCTATTTAGAATTAATACACTGTGGAATAAGTACATATTTAAACAGTGCTATGGGGAAGGATTAAGAATGTGATATTTGTGTAAACGATGCCCTATAATGTTAATAAGCCATCATTCCCATTCTCGCACATTTTGTTTGTTAGATGATATAATATTTTTACATAATTAGATATATGTATGTACATATACAATATTATAAGACTGCGATACTGAATTAATAATGATAGTACCGCAGTTCTCACTGGGTAATAAAATGAGTTTTAAAAATTATAAATAGAAACAGCAAGAAGGAATTTTCATAGATTATCCCCAATAATTACATTATAATAAAATGGTATAATTTATCAAAATACATTATTATATCTATAATTGTTGAACATGTGTGTATGTTATATGTCTGTCTGTACAGACCCATCAACAACCAGTGTTACTAGATGGAAGAATAATATTTTATATAATTATTTCACTACAATTAATACATATCTAAAATCCCGAAACGGGTATTTTAATGATAATAATATTAAAGTTTGTTGGGAGACTCGCCTTTTAAATATTGTGATGAGTGTTGTCATGTTATATGAAAACCGTATTAAATTATTTTATTTATAATTTACTTCTTCTGATAGAAAAATAAACAACTTTAAAGTAAAAATGAAATCAAAACTCAAAATATAACCTTCCTATTAAAAAGCCAAACAGAACATAAAAAACATAAACAAATTGAAAAGTTCAATTAAAATTACCCTAGTTATTTATAATAAAATATATAGGTTTATACTAGCGTAATAAATAGCTCAGAGGATAAGACGTGTGGCTACAAATACTGTGGTCATGGGTTCAAATCCCGCTCAAGTCAAAGTTTTTTAAATTGATTTGATCGATTATTACGACTGGGAGATCGGGAATAATATTAATAAAATCGCGATCGATCGTCTTGATCCAGGTTTACTCTGATTTTCTGTATTGTAGGGTAAATACTGATTATTAAGTCGGTGACCTGTGTAACTAGTAATAGTTAAGATCACCGACAGAAAATTAACACGTTGTTGTGTTTAAAAAAACCTCTCACAAAAGCTCCTTGGGGCGGGCGTAAAATATAATAAATAAATAGATAGAAATTAGTGTTACGATTCCTTGACCGAATTCTATGTATATAATACTATATATCTCATAAAATAATAATAAAAACGTCTTTACTGTACAAACAGGGTACATATCTCGTCCTTCCACGGATTTTGGAAACGGTTAGATTAGACGACTCCAAAATAAATCAATAAAGCTTTGCCTAAATAGAACGCCGATATCTATTCGGAGCTCGTAAAACCAAATCGTTGATAAGAGACGATAAAATTAGTTAAAATTTATCCGATGACGCACAGTGTGATAATTTTTAAAAACAAGAATATAGTTATAACTGATTAATATAAGCTAAGAGGGATTTTCATACCAAAGCCCCAAAGTTGCTATAAATTTGCTAGGTAAAGTTTTATGAAAGATTTTCCGGATTCTTAATTCTTTTATAATGATGATCGAATGAATACTTTCTACCCACGTATTTATTAAAAGAGAACAATCAATCTACACTTTTATTAAAAATCAGATATTGAAATAATATTTTATTTGAAATAGTTTTGTATTGCTTATTTCCTAAGGTATCTTTTATTGGTCGAAAAATGCAGGTGTATTTGTTTTGAAAAAAGTTAATTGTCTGTTGTAGAAATCATTGCAAAATTAAAATATTATAATAAGAACATTATTACACAACATTACGAGATTTATTTCATAAATTTGAAATAAACTAGGTTAAATATTATATATGTTTAGTGGTATTCCCCCGTGAGACTTCAAATATAAATTAATTGTAAACATATTAAATAATAAGAATGTTCAAATATAAAATTTCCCATTTGAATATTCGTTTATCTGAAAATTGTGAGTCTTATCATGTTGTAAATTTAAAAAACCGATTTTATGTGATTACAAAACTGATAGAGTAAAGTAGGTTGTTATTTGTTTTAAGATTATTATTTGTTCGTTGGGCTTTATTTATATATTCAAATAGATTTTATCAAAGCTTGAATTAGTAAATGTCGCATTATTTACAATCTGTTAGATCACAATCGTAATTCATCGCATATTTAATTATTGTCGATGACACTATCTCTATTTGTGATAACGCCAATTATTGGTTATAAATTTAACCAAACCAATATCGAAATCGTTTATTTAACTTGCAGTAAAGCACGATGACTAATGAACCGTTATTCCCACATACAAAAGAAATTAGCTGGTATAAAAAATATATCGATATTTAAATAAGCTTAATCATTTGATTGCTGCTTCATAATATAATTCGTTTATTTTTTAAGGTTTAGGCATGATGCACAAGCAGTCTAGTAGATAAATAATAAATGATGAATTGTTATATTTTAAAAATTTCTTTCAATACGTTTAGACCATTGGCAAAATACTGTGTATTATTTGTATTAAAATAATCTATATTTCCAATTTATCTATAATAAATTGATTTGTTTCACTTGTTTTCATCCTGGATATGAATATTCAAGACAGTCAATTGATTCGTCGGGATCTTGTATGAATGTGGAATGTCCTGGATAAATTCGCAGACAGTACTCACAATTAAAAAATACACTCGCTTGTCACACATGTTGTCATGAAATAAAAAATATACATATATCTGAAATAAAACAATGTGAGTGGGTGAGAGTACAAGTAGAGACATATGCAGTGTTCGCTATAGAAGTAAGTGCGGCAACCAAGTCGGTTTATTGCTGAAAAATCTGCGAATGATTTTATTATTATTAGTGTGACCACATCTGGCCACAGTATGACTTAAAAATATTATTATAAGGACAACATGTTTCTATTGCGCAACACTTCCCGTATTAATATTATGCGAAATTAGCAGAAGTCATTTTAAATAGACGATGGCTTTGTTCATCAAGTGAATGAATGAAATGTGGCGGATGCTCATTGAATTGTTTGTGAATGACAATTTCATTCTGTTCACTATCCAACCAATTAGCTATATTTGAACAAATAGTATTTATATGCCAATAACATTATTAATCAAAAATATTTTCCCTCTTACTCTGGAAGCGAAAAGACTACACTCATTACCGATTTCAATTTAAGGACTATGGTTTGTACAAGCAATGTCCAAAGTGGTAAACAAAGATCACGTGCGTTTTTAGGGCGTGGAAGCATTTTATTGGTCCATATAGAATAGTCCAATAAAATGCTTTCTCGCCTTAAAAACGCACGTGGCCCTTGTTTACAACAACTATACAGATTTGTGAAACAAACATTAGATTAGATTTTAAAATAACAGCATGTTTATTTCGACATTTATTGAACTTTGGGAGAAGTTCAAAGGTGTATCTTCATATTTCGTAATTAATAATTAATTTTATTTCCAAGGAAAGTGGAAGGAATTAATCACAGGAGGAGATAATTGAACAGAAATATAATAATAAAATATGAAAAACCAGATGGTGTTCACGCGGAAAAAAAAGATTTAAATTATAACATTGAAAAATTGAAAATTTTCAGAAAAACCATTACCAAACGATAGGTATGGTATTTGAACCCACGTCCTGTGGTTAATTCCCTACGTCACTATGCCAGTTAAATAGATGACTATTCAACTTTATATCAATTTTATACACTCTTATGTTAGTTTTTAATGTTATTTATTAGACATGGATATTCAGAAAATAACAGGGGATATTTTGTCAACAAGACAAGATTAGGAACTGAGAAATATATTTTATACATGACTTGATTAAAAAACTATAAATATCATTATTATAAGTATGTAAAAGGCTTTAAAAATCCTGTAAGATTAATCCCGACCTAAATATACCATAAAACGATCCTTCTTTACAGTAAATAATAAATATATAATATGAAGAGTATAAAATAGTGAAGTGTAATTTAGATTGTCGTTGAAGATGTCGCTGACTCAGCCACAAATGATACAGGGATTATTAATTTCAATTAGGGCTTGTCGCAGAGGTTCTTCGAGTACAAAGGGATGATGATTTGTTTTCAGGCCCATCCGGAGACTGGGTGGGATTATTTCATAAAACCTTTTGTATGTTAATCGCAGCAGGGGTGGGTTATCGTGGGGGTGGGCGATGCGTGCCTACTACCGAAAATCGCTTCCACCGAAATGGATTTTTTCACGTGGATTAAGAATGGATTACCTTGTGAAAAATGGAATAGCCGATGATATACGGGGGCTTTTGTTTGTACTACAGACGCCATTGTGAGCGGTCCTCTTTTTATTTCACGTGCTGTTCCCTGATCCCTCTTTTTGAAGTCGGCGCAAATGAGCTGGCGGATTTGAGACACGGAGATATATACAGCTTTCTGTTATTTTATTTAATATTTTAATTTCAATTCGCAGTAGAGGATATACCAACGAGCGTGCATAAGCTAATTAAATTTCCACAATATGGGTCAAATGAGAAAATGGTTCGCAGGAAAATGTTCAACTTTTCGACGAGCTCTGCTAATAATATTTCACATAGGCGCAATCATTTGTCTGCTTCTCTGCCTACAAATCATATATTTACTATAGCAAAATTATATATTTAATAATTTAAAACCACTGCAAAAGTGACTGGGATATCGGGATGAATATCCATATCGAGTCATTCATTTTTTTGTGTTAAAAAACATAAAAATTACAGGTTAAATTAATTAAGTTTACTTTTTCGAAAAGTCCCATTTAATTATGTTTTAAAATGAAGACATTTTGACAATTCATACATTTTATAAACATATGGAAAATGAGAGTGTGAACATCGTGAGTTGAATGCAACTCAAGATGTTCAAATGATTACCCCCGATTTTGATTTCCACTCAACCTAAGATGGTTAAAGGATCTGTACAGACATATAACATACACGCCCCCTAAACAATTATGTATATTATTATTAATATAATTATTTATATATTTTTTAATAATCGTTCTAAATATTGCTTTTATTGTTGTTATTATTTATTTATCTTCATATTTGTAATTCTTATAGAACCTCGTTATAATATCCATAATTGTCTAAGGTGTGTGTATGTATGTGCGAGTCCTTTACCATTAGTGATACAAGATGGAAGAATAATATTTCATATAATTATTTTACTACAGTTAATACATATCTAAAATCTCTAAATGGGTATTTTAACAATAATAATTTAAAAATAATTTCAAAATAATATTAGAGATATTTAATAATGCATAATAAATGAAAATTCTCAAACAGGAGACTCGCTTTTTTAAATATTGTGACGAGTGTTGTCATCGTGTGAAAACCGCATTATATTATTTATAATTTTAATAAAAAAATTTAAACTTCTATCGAATGAATAAACAAACAACTTATTATCTTCGTATTAAAAACAAATCAGAGCATTTAAAAATATAAAATATTTTTGGATGTATTTAATTTTATAATGCATAATAATTTATTCTAAACGATTAAAAAAAACTACTTTATAACCGTCCTATTAAAAAACCAAGTAGAAGATAAAAAAACATTAACAAATTGAAAATTTCAATTAAAATTAACTAATGTATTTAAAAGTGCATATTTAATTGGAAATATTGATTTAAAAAAAATAAGTGTTGAAAATTGTAATTGGATTTATTTTTGAATATTGATATCGATAATAACAGGTGCATGTGTCGTAATTGCATTGTCATCTGTGTCGGCGGTGCAATAAGATTAACCAATGAGGAGAGAGTGGAGGCGTGGCTAGTTGTGGCGCCGCCCCCAGCACGATGTTCAGCCGAGCTGCTGTTCTAGTGGCACACGCTTTCGAGTGTTTGACGTGAAGAGTTGCGCCGCCATTACAGCAAGCACTGCACCCTGAACCTGAACCACCCCTTCACACATCGAGACAACACTTGGACATTATACACACCATCATGCGGCGCCAGTGAACATTCATACGCGCTGCTTTAAATACACACAGCCATGGAAGTGAGCACAATGCCTCCCATGCCGTTGGACTTTTCTTTGGGTGTCAAAAGTGGGAAAACCACCTCGGGGGTTGTAACGAGTCCCGGTACTGTGTCTCCTCCCAGTTCAACCCTGCTCTCCAGGACCGGATCTCCCAGACCACCGGGATCGAGCGCCTTCAGAGTTGTCACCCCCAAAGCAAACACCGGTGAGTCTAAATAATATTTCCACAATTCTAATACAAATAAACAGGTGGTTGAAATTTTACATTTAAATACTTTTTACAAATTTTAATATCGGGAAAATCCTATAAGAGGAAAATTCATCTTGGAATCCGGGAAATCTTTCCGTCGGCATCCTGTGACAGCTTTCCTCTAAATAAATACATTTTTTGTAAAATATATTTTTTAATTATTTAATTTTGCACCTGTCATTAAGATCCCATACAAACATTTTTAATAAATTAAAATATTATTTATTAGAACACATTAGGAAAAATTTTTATTGTCAAATCAACTCTTTGTTTTATCAACGAAAATAATAAAAGAATGTATTTTTATTTTCCGAGATTATTAAAAACCCCAAGCCAACGCTTTTTTTTTGTAAAGAGAATGTCACACCATAAAATCATAATTATAATTATATGAAGGGAATTTTACATGAGAGGCACAAGGCAATTTTTTTTAAATAAAATCCTTCTTTAATGAAATATTTGTTTAATATAATATAATAATAAACAAAATCTTTAAGGAGGTTTTATATTTTATGCATTAAAACTGTGAATAAAATTTAAAATTGATTATGATTGAGCTTTAGTCAAATATTTATATGGGCTATATAACATACATAATATTTATTTATTTATTTTACATATAATATCATACTGCAGTACCACTAGAGCATTACGGGGGATCCCAAGTCGCCGTTATGATAGTGCAGCAATATAATATCACCAATCGAAACCGTTTGCATAAGTTAATTCCGTCTTTGAATATAATTACATACACATTATATCGTAGATGTAATAATCAAAATATGTACATGCAAAAGAGAGGTTTCGATCATAATTTTTAAATCATCCTTAATTATATCATATATAGTATCAATATTATTCAGCTAATCATACAAATTTATTTCCGCTGATTTTTTTCTGAAAAATTGAAAGCTTAAAATTTTAAAATGTATTATAATTATATAATAAATATAATTAAATCTATCGATAAAATAGAGTAACTCGAGTAAAAGGGGTTTATTATTACTGAGTGTAGTCGGCGACTACTTTAGTACGTGAAGGAATCGTAGAGTCTCTCGATGCGGCGGTGTTAGTGTTAACAAAACTAATTATATATTTTTTTTCAGAATTTTAATTAAATTCAGTCGGCATTTTCAGCTTGCGGGGGAAATTTAACACGCACAAAAATGCGCCGTCGGCTTTTATTAAATGATAAAACTCCCAACTGCACCGCAATGAAGGATTTAATAACTGACTGCATAAAACATCTACTTTGTCTGAGGCTAATTTTAACAATAAAATTTCCAAAGATCCATTAATTTAAAAACAATTATAAAAATATGTAATTAAAATTTAATTAGCATAATAGTTACGAACCTATGTACCTAGTGAGATTTAAGTTATTTGATTTATTGATAAAGAAAATGCGTTTAACTACCCTTAATACTGCGACTTACTTTGATTTTATTGCAAAATAAATATAATACGCAATATTTTTATTTTGTGTAATCAGTATTGAAGTATATTTATTAAATTTAAATAATTTTTGAAAAGGTTTTTGGAAAAAACAACGTGTAAATTATGACTGTCGGTGATATTTAAACTAACGATTGATAGTTTCTCTACCAGACTTAATATTTTTCAGTATTTACTTTACAATTCAGGAATTCAGAGTTAGCATGGATTAAGGCAATCAATCTGTATTTGATTAATATAATTTTCATTGATATATTGTAATAATCGATCAAATCAATTTAACAATTTCAGACTACCGTATTTATTAAACACTAATTACACGATTATTAAAAAAAATAGTATATTTATATTTTGAGTTATTTGAATATTAAATCTAATTTTTACTCAATGGCTCGTTAAGGACGTGTGTGAAAATATGCGATTATTCGAGACTAATAAATCACCGCGTGTTTATTTTGTGTTTTAAAGTTTCAGACACATAATTCAAGTTGGTATTTTTTTTATGGTATAATTAAAATCTCATGCACGTGTGATAACAGATTCATGGCATACATGTTTAAAAATGCCCACTAATACGAAATTATTTATGAGTAAATTATTGATATATTTTTCACGGTGATATTAAAATAAATAAAATATTTAATGAAGAATCTTGGAGGTGGTCTGGTGCAGAATAGAAACCCGTTGGGAACAACCTAATGAACTGATTTGCGTCCAGCCAGAACAGACCTACTAACTAACTAACTTCCCACTAGAACCGCATACTTCCCACACTCTAATATACCTTAAATAAACTCTCAGGACTTTTTCAATAAATATATTAAAGCCAAGGAGACTATTTTTGATATATTTGATCAAAAAAAAGAATAGTTTCAAAGTCTTTTTATGATAACTTATGCGGATTTCCGTTCAAGACGCTCAATTTTTTCCAATCCACATTAAACCTAATTTTTATATTAATATTAATAAATACGATTGTCTTATTAACTTAATTCAATATACCTTAAACACCACTTATAAATAATAAATCCCCCGTGGATTTTATAGAATTGATAAAACAATTATATTACACTTACTGTGTACAAATTAATTAGGTATGTATCGGTTTTTATGACTTATTATTTAGTATAATATTAATAAAATCACGATCGATCCTCCTGATTCAGGTTTACTCTGATTTCTTGGATTTTATGTTAAATAAGCCGAGCAGAACCACTTTGTCGGTGAACTGTGTAAATACTATTAAATGACAATGAATTTTGTGTCTAAAAAAACAAAAATACAAAATCCTTCTCAAAAAGTCCCTTGGTATATAAAAATATACATGAAAAATAGTACATGTTTTATTATAAAATTAAATTATCAAAAGAGAACAAGCTCTTTAAAAACAAAAGCAAATATTTTTTATTTATTTAAATTCTATCAATTGAGAAAGGTTTATATTTCATGACATGGATTGAAGCTAATAATTTGAAATATATTTTACAAAATATACTATAAAGCTTAATTTTAAAATACCATAGTAGGTATCTATTCTATATTTTTTATTGAAGAAAATATTTTTATAATTTATAAGAAATAGTGCATATCTACAAAAAAAAAATATAAAAATAAATTTTATTTTATATCAGTAGGCCATTACCAAGACGACTTAAGACCATTTTTTCAATGTGGTAGTTATGGATAATTAATATTATTATTTAGAAAATGTCCTACCTAGAAGTACATTAAACCGGCTCAAACCTATGCAAAATCGCGTTGAATATTAACCTTATTCTGAAAATCGACTGATTTGTTCGTAATGTTAGGTTAGGTTAAGTCAAAAATAATTTTAGTGGTTAAGATTCGTCTTTGATACTAGACAATTCTTATATAAATCCCTTCAAATTAAATACATTATTAAAGGGTTATAGGGTTAAATAAAATATGTGCCGTTTGGTTCGGAGGGAAACTAGGGTCACATTTGAAGAGTGTTCTTAATCAGCTAATGGCTTGGTGGCGAGCGTGTTGTCTTGGCATGGCTTTAATGTGTTAAAATTGGAAAGGTTAGTAAACAAATTATGCAAATCCTTGTATTTCAAAAGGGTGAAATGATTCCTTAATGTGTGGAAACGCGTGGCATGGATTATAAGTCACGCTCCCGCCGGTCCATCCCCTTCATTTACACTAATGGATAACGACTGATTTACTATTGTACAGGATTTTTCATTAAATTTTTAACAAATAGGGGAAAATTTATAATCTCACATACGTAGTGTGTGTGTCATTAAATTATTTGGGTTATAGGCGTGTGAAGAGTGTTGATAGTTACTAAAGCCAATTGGCTAGTGACGTGTCTTATTATGATGACTCAGTTCAAATCCAGAAGACAAACCTCGCCTGGTCAATTAAAATTTGCTCGTACTCACCAAAGAATATAAAGAGAGCGTCGGCACTTTGTCAATTTATACAATCGTAAATTGAGAACACTTTGGACATTTTGATTCATCATAATATCACTAAATCTTCAGGCTTATACCACGTGAATTAATCTATCCCGATTGTTCGTCCCGACATCAATTTTTACATACTTTAACATTATATTAAAGCGAAATAATTCTGAAAAAATGAACCTCGATACACCAATCATCTCAGGCAGGACTCGAACCTGCCTCTTCAGGTATTCGAGTCCTGTCTGTAAAATCTCTGATTGGTTCAACTGATTTCACAACAATATTATATGAATTCTACACTTCTGTTTATACTGATATCACTATTGAAAATATTAAGTCTAGATGGACTTTTAATAAATAAGAAAATTTAAATCTATTGCAAAAATACAACTTATTATTCATTAGTGGCATCCATATTTCTTTCGGCTAGTACCTAATAATAAACTTTTCTTATTTCATGTTAATCTAAAATAAAAAATATTGTACCTAAAACGATACCCAAACTATGTATGTTTTTTTTAATAAAAAAGATTACCCAACCTTCCCTTAACATTTTGTCATCAATTAATCCTAAGGCCACCCTGTATTAGATAATTTACTTATATATATATATATTTATAGAATTAATTTTATAGTTTTGAACAGCGAGATTTGGCTTTAAATAAACAAAAAAATTAATATAATCCATGCTTCTTCATATATTATCAATCATTCATTTATAAATACGTCAATATCTAATGCAATTAAACCTTCACATAGAAAAGTATCAGCAACCGACATGTTACTAAATAATAAAGATTTTTTTATTGTTAAATTTACATTTACCCAAAGCAAAAAAATTTTATTTATAAATATTTTTAAAAATATTGATTTTTTTAATCAATCACATAAAATTGACTTTACATTCTGGGATATGTTAGGTCGTTCAGATGTCAAAAATGTATAAAGCGAATATGCCATAAAGTAAGATGTAATATCAGTATTATAATGAATTTTTCGCTGATGCAATATATAAAGTTACGATGTCACCTAGAGATGTTCACAATCTTGGTATTGAGGCATAAAGATACTTTTATTTTAGTGAGTGTCATAGCAGAGACTTGTGCGGGATATGATCTAACAACCTGACATCAAATCCGGCAAGCGAAATAAGTGCCACATCAAAAATTAACCAACCAATAACTGAGTTTTATACACAGTAGGGATTTCCGTCTCTCCTAACTATCAAGCCATAATACTTCTTACTCGTAGTAATCCCCTTACACGACTTATATATTAGTAATCCTATCAAAACTAACATGCCTAGTATCGTATTTCTTGCTAATCGATATCATACAGGTAAGATGATTTTGATTTACTAGCTGATTTTGTCGTAGATATATTATTACCACCATCAAAGCTTCATAGCATCGGTGAGCTTTAATAAAATAATATCTTTAATATGCTCAGGCTTAGGTTCGTAATCATGAAAATAATTATTATACACATAATGTACAAAATATAATTAACGGTTTTTCCACCAATCCTTTATAATTAGGAAACAAACTAAATTTGCTTCAGTTCTCTTACTAATCAATGTACTAAAAATACCTATTAACTCATTAATTTCAAAATATATAATTTCATTTCAAGTAACTTTATAATAAAATATCCTGCGAATTACCTTTATATAAGTTCTGAAGACTTCTCAACATTTATTATTTAGCTGCTTTCCATATTTATAATGAATAAAATATTAATGGTGGTCAAAATAAAACTATAGGCACTTTAAAGCATTATTGAGCAATTTTTGTATGAATACGTAGATATCAGATAATGAATTTCATGTTTGATTTATTTAATTAGTATGAAGGTATATACAGGGTGTACTTATAATTAACTGAGAATATCTTAGGGGGTGGTAGCATATCATAAGAATCATGGATTTTTTTTATTAATTAATATTAAAAAATAATTAATAATATTAATTACGTATTACAGACACAACATACACGTAATAGTCACTACTGAGTACTTCATAGAAATAGCTGATTCCAAGATCAGTTTATTTAATTTTTAATTTTTAATGAATAAGAATTTGTTTTTTTTTATATTTAATTTTTTTTCAATTATTCTTACGATACCCTAGAACCCCCAAAAATATTCTCGGTTATTTCAAGTCCAACCTGTATAATAAATTTATAAGTGCATAAATAGCTGTATATTTGAATCAATACTGGATATCGTATATAGCAAAGCATCTAATCACATATAATAATTGAATATATTTTCTTAAGATTTATAATAACGTGATTGGGGGGCTGAAAGGCGAGTATTGAGATGGGGAATGGGAAAGCTGGGCGTCCTTTATTGTGGGTAATTTCGTTGCAAGTACGTGAGAGGTTCGAAGAGAGAAGACTTCGAGAATTTAAGCGAAGCACACAGATTCGATTCCTAGCTCTTGCACTGTATGTGTGATTTGTACCCCTTGGCTGGTAATCTAATAAAAGTGGACCTGCTTCCCACTGTTCTTCATCTTGGACGTGAGAAACGACCTAAAGAAGAAGATTTTTAACGTCAATTTCTTCCGGCGTGGACGTGTCTCTACAAACGTGAACTATTCACTCTACCAACCACTGAATTATATTTTTTATTGATAATTGTACAAGGTATCCCAAAATTAGGTAAAAAATCTTATTTTGTTAGGGAATATTATTTTTTATTAAAATATCTAGATTTTTTACTGTTTCGTCAAGTGCATAGTGTAGGTATATACAATAAAAAATCGGAGTAAACATCCTTATAATTCATCTCTATCTACATTTTAATTTCATAATTCTTTTTGTTATTATAATTTAAAAAAAACTGTTCACTTCAAATTTATTTACAAACATCAAAAATATAAATTTATCCACTCAACTACTCGAATTTGCTTTGATAAAATAAAGCATTAAAAATTACTCACATTTTGCATATTGATTGATTTTTACATTAGATAGAAATACAAATAATGGGGTCATGTCATTAATTTTATACAAAAACTTTGAAAAAAAATACATTTAGTGCATCGGTTTAATATTTATCTACCAGTATTGTTTATTTATTCACATACGTTTTTTTTTCCACAAATTTTGTTTTTTTAGACACAACAACGTGTTAATTAATTGTCTGTCGGTAAACTTAACTATTACTACACAGTTAAACAGGCTAACGACTTAATAATTGCATTAGTTTTTACCTTACAAACCAGAAAATAAAATTTGTTTGATAACCGTTAAAATCATATTATTTAATTGATCGGGATTTGAACTCATGACCACAGTATTTATAGTCACGCTTCTTATCCCTTTAATTATTATTTGGTATTAAAGTTGAATAATATTTATATAATAATTACCTTGTAGCAGCAAATAAAACAGCTCCTTATTTAATCTCTGATATTCTTGAATATTTTTTACTTAAAATTACTGTACAGATGGAGAAAAAATCAAAAGCACTGTTTAGTCATGACATCGTATAAATCAGACGGTCAAGTAGGAGTCATTGATATGTACATTGTGTGGTAATTATTATGAAGTCAAAGAGTATTTTAGATGATGGTGATGATGCAGGCCAACATGTGTACGGATGAGGGCATTTCATCATACAACATTGATTAAAAAGAGCACGCGATGCTTCGATACATTACTTTTATTTAAATTAGATCACTTCATTCAATTTTAAAATTACCATACATACATTACAAAATTTTAACCTAACCAACCCATATCAGGAATTTCATCTAATATACCAAACCGAATTATTTGTTACACAGTAGTTATTTGGTAATTATCAATTGACTGTAGGAGTAAAGTAGTTAACACTTAACCTGCGAATTGCGATCCCACGATCATCACAAGTCGATATGAAGCAAAGCAATTGGCGTGCCAATAAGGTCACCGCCTTTCAATCTCTTCATTGAATATCATCATCATCATCACTGATGTGTCCCGATTTATATTGTTTATTGTCTGGGAACGTCTCTGTTCCATATTCAATTCCAATAAATTCATTAAGACTCGACAACCTCATCTGTTATTGTCAAAATCGGCGATCTCTGCATAATATTTGTAAAAATATCTTATCAAACCAATAAGGCAATTTAAAAGAAACACAATATTTCATACATATTAATGATAAACTAAGGCTATATATTTATAGATATATAATACATGTAAAAATGGGATAAATAGAACCTATATGCAATTTCTATAAAGGGAGTTTTTCAGTTAGCAGTTCTTCGACATAAACCATATAATTCTAAGACAATATGGAATTTTTTCACCGATTTAATGATTTACTTTAAGATAATATTACCAACTAGTAAGCCTTATTTGATTGTTTTAAAAGCCAATGTGCAAGCTACGATATGATTCTAAAGACCTATTAAATAATATTCTCCACAATTCATTATTTAACAGACAGTAAAAAATAGGAATTAGACAAATTTAATTTAGTTGAAAATATACTCTCGTCTTCAATTGAATGATATTCCAAGACAGTGGAAATAATTTAAAAAGTAATATCAATTCACCTTATTATACATATGTATGCCTTTTTAAATGGCTACTTAAATTTGAAATAGACTTTAAATGGCGTGAGAAGACGAGATAAATTGCGTAAAGTCATCACAGACTATGATAATTTGAAGACCACCCAACTTGTAAAGGACTCTTAATTCATATGAGTTTGACTCTACTTCCATTAATTAACATATACTCTGACCTTTATGATTAAAATCTTATGCTTAGTCGATGTTACATCAAGGGTTCAATTTACTCACAAATAATATTTGACTCATCTTCTCTCCAAAGAACACATTTGAGTCATTTTCGTGACTTTTTGACCTTTATTATAAGTTGTTTCGATGACACATTTCCTATTCGTAAATGGTTGCATTTTAAAGTACATTTAATATAATAATTTTTATTATAAGTAATATGACAAAAAAGTATCGCGATGCTGATGAAGAAATGCGATATATACATATAATATTAATTAAATTATCATGTTGACACTTGAAAACAGCATGTTGAAATAAAACTATTTTAATAATTTATATAAATTTATTATTTTCGTACACAATTTGTTGACATAATATTATAAAATGTTTGATTGACTAAATTAACAGCCTTAGATTCTCTTGGAAGTTTGATTGCGCTTTGTTACCTATTAATTGTCAAATTATTCATATTTTCCATACAAAATTAAATGTATCAGTGAATTTGAGGGGAAGTTTTGTATCGCAAAAATGTGATTTTTATCAGGCTAATTAGTAATGAATAATTAATTAATTATTAATTGGGTTTTTTGAAAGCAATGGCCATTTTTATTTACGAATAATATAAAATAACAGCGGCTTAGAAATAAACATAGCTACTACTTACAGGAA
Source organism: Agraylea sexmaculata (assembly GCA_022606485.1). Lineage (NCBI taxonomy): Eukaryota > Metazoa > Arthropoda > Insecta > Trichoptera > Hydroptilidae > Agraylea > Agraylea sexmaculata. Next base: position 77 of record JAGTTH010006048.1, on the reverse strand, counting down.
ACCACAATTGGGAGTTAGTTAATTTAAAATGTAATAAATATTTACAATAAACAATGCAAATTTAAAAATAAATTTCA
>JAGTTH010006044.1:0-19604 GCA_022606485.1 Agraylea sexmaculata | reverse complement strand
GTTTTCTAGTTATATAATAGGTTATATCATTCCATAATTAATTTGGATAACAAATATATAGAATAACTAAAGACCGAGGTGAAAATTACAATTTCATTGACAAAATTAAAAACTGAAACAAGATGAAAAAATAGTAGTGTAATTTTATTAAAACAATATTCTCCATTCGGCGATGCATTTCATAATTGCTCATAAATATTTGAAATTTAATAAAACGAAGCATGAATATACATTTTGAAGAACATAAATTAAACATAGTGAATGATTTCCTGAATTAATTCTTTTCCCCTAATTGAGGTGCAAAAAATTGTTCACCATAAATTGTCATTTTTATTTAATAACTTTAAAAAACATAAAAAATCCACTCATTTGATATTTTTCTTTGAGTCTAAGCCCTTTCGACAAGTCTTAGCTTGCCAGTCTCTGATGATGAAAATATTTTTTGAACACAAAAAAAAATGCCATCAAGAAAATGATGTCGATTCAACTTGACATTTATTTCTGAAGAAGTCCTGAAGTACAAAGATTTTCAAGTCGACAAAAATTGCTTTAAACAATTTAATGTCTCTTATTTCTCCATATGTCCATGATTAAATAGTTAGAGATATTTACCCTTTAATAAAGTAGTGCAGAATATCGTCGTATTTAGAGAGTGGCTACTCGTTGTCCCCGTATTCATTATCACATTGTAACAATCACATTGGTATTGTTTGGTTGCTCAATACTGCAAGGGGTGTGACTTACCATAAGATTTGTATAATGACCAGCAATGACTCGGTAACACTGTGGTTGAAATAAGTAATAAATCGATAATGATCACTGACCACATGTAGTTTTTTTAATTTTTTTTACAATGTCATGGATCACCTTTCCTCATCTCGATCACGCCGACATTGTTAAAAACCCAATAAAATGCATTCACGAGACCTTCACTATGATGTTTTTGAATGATTGATATGATAAAAAATGCATAAGTATTATAAATATAAATTTTGAAATTACAAATTAAATATTGTGTATGTTATATAAATTTTTGTATAGGTTGATTATAGGAAAATACTTCTCAATGTTCAAAATGCATTTAAGATAGTATGTAACTGAATAACATTAGAATAAAATTTATAAAGTGAGTGTTCCATATTTAAGATATTTTAAGATAGAGTATTTTATACATATACTAATATTTAAAACAATTTTATACAACCTTAATAGAGAGTAAATTAATTGATATTACAATCAATATTAGTAGTATCTTACCTTATATTAAAAAACTATACTATTTTGAGTGTTTCATAAAAATTGTTTGAGCTATTAGAAAACTATAAGTCTATTTATTAATGATTACTTAGTTACGTATAAATTGAAATTGAATATTTTTTAGAAATTTTATTTGTTTATTATAAGGTATTAAGGGAAAATTTATACTATTTCTTAGAAAACATCAATCGACTTAATTATTTTCAATGTGTTTGGTATTCATAACCTTTTTTGAAGGTGACAAAGATTTCCCAATTTTATTTATTAAAAAATAATATTATTATACATCTTCCATAAAATTTACATATATATATATTACAATTTCTTTATTATGCATAAGTTTTTAAAATGATTGATAGAACAATACATCTAAGGTGTACAGAGTATATAAATCTTTTTACCTATAACTAACATGAGAAGGTTTTATTTAAATTTGACATGAATAATAGTATTAAATTATAGAAAGAATGCAAACAAATTAAAAACCCATTTACAAATTTGAAGATTAATAAATATAAACAACGATAAAAGCAATATTAACAAAACATAATGCTTTAAAACCAAATAACAGTTTGTTTGGGTATTATAAAATTTACCCAATTATGACACGATTGCTGAAAACTATACATTTGTGATAAACCTAAACTTTTGTGATGTGCGGTTAGTTAAAGTTTATTATTTTTTATTGTGGATATTATCCTCGTAGTTATATTCAAAGAAACGGTAGCGTATTATTAATTTCTTTGGGCGTTAAACCATTAAAAAAAATTGTTCGAAGCTCTCTTTTAGTACTATTCCAGCCAGTTATGGCACAAACTTCAAATACTTTTCCTATTTAATTTTTGTGTATAAATATTGCAATTACACGCGTATTGATGTATCTGGATTTTACTGAAGTCATTGTAGCAATTTCATTCAGTTACTTTTTGCTAGCGTGACCTAACCGAACCTAACCTAACCTCGCGCTTTATTATCTCATAACTTTACCTTACACGCGGTACGTAAAGGCTTATTTTAGTTAATTTTTTCGATCATATCGATCAAGTGATAGATATAGTGTTATAATTGAGTAATGTAGTGCATCCAGTGAGTGTTACTTGCATCCGGCAAGGCGTGGTCGGTCTCCTTGAATATGTAGTCGAGCCATGTTCACCTCCAATAGCCAGGGTTGAGGCTTTTTTATACCAATATTACACATTATATTACATTACATACATACGTGTCAATCTATGAGACCTTGTAATATCAGACACTCTTCTACAACACCGCAATAATCAGACTAATTGGTTAACGAGAGTCTAAATATAATCATGATCTTACAATCCACTCATGAGCGCGGACATGTGCTTATTATATGAGTTTAATACAATATTACTAAAATCATAACATTAGACTAGATATTTTATGTTTAAATATGTATATGTATAGGTTTAAGACTTCTAGATGAGTATACTTTTTGTGGTCGAAAGTATACTTAGAAAATTTATTATGCATAAGTTTTTACATTGATTGATAGAACAATACATCTTTGGAAATAGACTTAGGTGTACAGAGTGTTTACATATTTTTACCTACAACTAACATGAGAATGTTTTGTATATATAATATAGAAAGAATGGGAAAAAAATAAAAATCCATTTACAAATTTGAAGATTTATTAATAATAACAACGATAAAAGCAATATTAACAAAACAGTTACAAAATATAATGCTTAAAAACTAAATACCAATTTGTTTGGGTAAAACCAAATTTGAGTTGAGTGGATTATTAGAAATTTTATAATAATTTTTTTTAAAAAATAATAATTCCATTGGTAAAATAAACTTAGGTTTCCTCGAGACATATTTGGTTTTATTAACATGTCTTATGATTGGGTTAGTCGGGAAGTTAGTAATTTTGGTGTAATGTTTTTTTACTCAAATCTGTGATATTTGCTTTGATCATTTTTAACTTAATGTCCTCGTGGACGTCGTTAAGAAATGTGCCAGGTTCAAGATCTAAGGCCATCTTAAGACACTTGTTTTGGAAAAATAACAATATAACAAGTCGGCTTTGGTCGAAGATGCGAATTTATTCGTTTAAAAATTTATTGAAGCCGTATTAAGTGTATTAAACGAGGCTCTTCCCATACTTTATAGATTAGCGAATGGCACAGTAGTACATTTAAACAAGCAAGGAGTATCTCTGATTGGACATAATGTATGGTGGTCCACGCATATGCTTGAATATATGAGGATACAAGTAACTTGGTGCAATATCCTGATCATCATCAGCCTTGGGGTGCAGCAGCTTCACCCACTCAGCTTCTGCTTCTAGCTTACACTTGTCCAGTCTCAGACCTGCAAATATTAAACCATGTTATGAGTCGGGATACCATCGAACAATAGCCTATTAAAATACCACTCGTTCGACAAACACTCTGTTTAAGACATTTAAAATTATTCATTAAAAAATTGCCGGATTATTCGGTTTGTTTATAAAGCATCTACGAAATAGAAGTGTTGTATGCATATCGAAGATAAAAAGACTATTTGATTGAAGCGTCATAGAGAGAATTTTACAGGAGAAAATTACTATTTTTTATTCCTTATTATTTATGGAAGCTTAAGTCAAAATTCCCTTTTAACATCGATATAAAAAAAAAAAATATATTGAGTAATTTTTTACATAATTTGATAATACAATAAATACTTCTTATAATCTAACCTTAGGAGTATGCAAATATTTTTATCTATTAATGAGAATTTTTAGATTCCATACAACATTTTAATTATTTAATAAATAACAGTATAAAGAGCTTAAACATAAATATTAATAAAGATTTCAATTGTGGACTTTTTTATTTAAATTTCACCATTCTGTAATTTACAGTCCATTCCACAAAGACTTTGCAAAACTCTAAAAAAATATAACAATTAAGAAATCAAAAATATTAATTATGAATCCAAAAAAAGATACATTATATAATAATCTTTTCATAATTCATAAATCATTTTTTTTTAAATAAATCTTCGGGAAGACCGATATAAAATATTGAATCATCATCATTACATATAGGGATTAATTATTCATGGCATAGAATTTTATTATAAATACATATTACAAGTTCGGATTAGTCTAAAATATTTTTGACAGTAAGTAAAAAATTTGTGTAAATATGTTAAATATTATAATAATTATATCAAATTAATAAAATGCATTTTGGTTTACGCCTCTTCGATTGCGAAAGCACAATATTTATTTTTTCGGTATTCTTTCAATCTATTGATGAGAATTCTAAATGCGCTCTATTCTATGTTATATAAGGTTGTATAAAATCCTTATTTTTTTATAAATTAAATATCGTTCGTTTTCATTTGAACAGCATATTATAAATTTGAAATAGTTATCTGATCTATTTGTGCATATTTAGCATATTGTTAATAAAGTACAAGTGTGTATGATGTGCAACTCCTCCGCAATGGCGTGGGTTCTTAGAAATACTGTCAACGGGCTTCTTGTCCTTACAATTTATTCCACGTCTACACACTCTCAGCAAATAGCTTTTACATTATTATTGGAAGTAGACAACAAACGAGCTTTCCACAAAATTAACCTGTACAATACCTGACATAATGTAGGCGTACTTGATGTAGGGCTTTGAACTGAAGGCAATTAACTTTGAAATATGCGCGCCTATCAAAAAATATTACAATAAACGCAATTTTCATATCAAAATTATATTCGCAATTTATAAATATTTCTCAATACGTAGCCAATGTGTTTTTAATTCAGTAGCCGTCATCGAATTAGATGATTTTCTGATGAATGATTCGAATGATATTTACAGACGCCTACAAATCCAATTTGCACACAGTTTCCGAGCCTCGAGCGATAAATTTGACATTTGCACGTTAATGAATCTCAGTTGAAAACGCAAAAGAATTGGGCCATATATCATATCGCAAGTACAGGTAGACCTGCCTCAGTAAATAAGCTATATTCGAGTGCCTATTTGTAAATGGATTAAAAAAAATGGCATGGAAATTGAAAGATGTAATTTTAAACCTTTATATATATATAGCAGTAGCATAGTATATATAGTTGCTATATATATATATATATATATATATATATATATATATATATATATATATATATATAATCATGTTAAAAACAACTCCATCGAAAATTCAATTTATCAATAATAACATGATTTACATAATTTTTCTCATAAATATCTACAAACAGGTAGCATTTAGTGATTTTCTATGAAAATTCCTTGATTTTAATATATTATCCTTCTTATGAATTTTCTTTAAAGTAGGTGCAAATTTTTTTAAGAATTATTTATTGTGAATAAATAATTTTCATTGTTAATAATTAAGAATTAAAAATTAATAAATCATAATACCTAAACCTATAAATATGGTATATATATATATATATATATATATATATATATATATATACATATATATATATATATAAATATATATATATATATATATATATATATATATATATATATATATATATATATATATATATGTATATATATATATATATATATATATATATAGCATATATATATATATAGTATATATATATATAACCCATGACCACAGTATTTGTAGCTGAACGACTTATCACCTGAGCTTTAGCCAGAGTGATATGAATAATTATTTGTTATTTTATATGTGGCTTCACTTCATTCTTTTCATCTCTTCTATTTTGCCTACTTCTATTTATTTTAAGTAATGATGAACGTATGAATTATGTAAGGAATTAACGATATATTATTAAATAATTATTTTAATATATGATCACATGTATGAGGGATTCATTCAATGGCGAATAAAAAGGTCTTGTTTGTGGAGAATTCAAGAAGTATTAAAATGATGGCCTTTACATTATATATTTTATTATGAAAAGGCACGTGCTCCTCCCAAACAGAAATACCGCTAATGATGCCACACAATTTCCTCGGGCAATTTGATGATACACTGCTTTATTCATCATCATCACTGCCCAAGATGAGCCATTCTCTACCCACAGTCTTCTCACTGATTACAATTTCATCAAAAGACTTATATTTTATTAAAAAGACACTATTTTAGGACTATTCTTTCTACAGAAATAATTTTAATTAATTTTAACATCCAATAAATTTCCTATTTTTTATTTATTTATAAGGGTCTTTTTTTAATTCTTAATTTTTTTTGGCCCAATGAGCTCGTAATAACCGATCAAATCAATTTAAAAATAATTGACTTGAGTGGGATTTGAACCCATAACTACAGTATTTGTAGCCACGCTTCTTATCCCCTGAGCTATTACGCTGGTATTTATTACAATTTATTTTTAATAAAGTTTTAAAACTACTTGATTGAGTAAAATTAGTAAAAAAAAATGTATGATTTGATTAAAAACAAGAGAATTCAGTCACCATAATATATATTTTTCTTCTCCGAGTCCATTTTGCCAAATTTTACAGTAAAGACAAAAAAGCTAATTCAAGTAAAAGACGCAGACTCAAAACTACATTTTAAAAAAATATTTTTTATTAAACATTAATTTAATAAAATCTATATACAATGGAGCTTATTGCGTTCAAATGGGTGAATAAAAATAAACGATTTATGGTATTTGATAAATAATTTTTTTAGGGAATAATAAAAATTACAAACATTTCCGTTATAAAAATTTCAAAATCAAATATTTTGCTGAACGTTTAATACTGCATATTCTTGTAGTATATTATTTTTTAAATTTTTTAATACTTCAATCAGGATTTGCATTGAAAGGTGACGATTTAAAAAGTCACGTTTTACGTTGAACAAATTTAAAAAGATAATAGCTCAAAGAGGCTTGAATTAATATTTTTTTAACCAATTGATTATAGTAAAATTATGAAATCGTGAAAGCTCGTCACGACACATCCAGACGCCAAAGTATCGAGTTTCGATTATAAGAAATGTTCAACAATAATATTATTATCATCACCCCAGGCTGTTGGAACCTTGAGATATTATTAACACGCATTGTACGCACTTTTAGAACCGAATATTGTGGAATTTATAGACAGTCCATTGTGAGCATTTGTGTTCGAGCATAAATCATAGAAGATATCGATCTTGTTTGATACGAACATTAACATTTTTCTATATACCCACACGTGCCAATAAACGCTCACAAATCTTCCCCGGGGCATTTAAAAATATATATTAACGTACTGGTTTTTAAAACTCTCCAAATCAATAAAGAACATTCACCACTGACCGTCATTAGACGATATCTTGTATCCAGATTTCGTAAATAAACTATTAATTGACAATACTTTACGATTATTTGACAAAACCTCCATGTTTATAAATATTACATTTTCTAATGTTTATTATACATTGACCTCGTTTGTTTTATTTATAAACATTGACGATGCTCTTCGCATTTTAATTATGACAGGAATATGTCAGCCACTTTATTGAATACGACAAAGATATATTTTTTATAATATACAGGGTGGACTTGAAATAACCGAGAATATTTTCGGGGGTAATAGGGTATCGCAAATAAAACTGTTTTTTTTTTTAATTTATTAATTAATTTTTAATAAAAATTAAAAAAAAATATTTGAAAATGTTAATAATGTTTTTGGAACCGAGTTTGGGCCACTACCTTGGAATCAGCTGTTTCTGTGAAGTACTCAGTAGTGAATTTCTCATGTGAATTGTGTCTGTTAAGTACGTATTTATTATTTTTAATTTTTTTAAATTAATAATGTATATTTTTTCGCTTATATTTCCTATACCCTAAACAATGAAAAAAAAATTGTGAAATTCAAGAAATAAATGATATACATATTACAAATTCTTCATTTTTATTTACATATAGATGCATTTTTAGTAGCATTTTTTTTGACAAAACGTATTATTAACGGCCTACAAAAACGAATTAACTAATTTATTTATTATCGGGTGTCCAGTAAAGGGGGGGAAAAATTAAAAAAAATATATCTCTGGACCACAAAATATTGATATAATCAAATTTTATGGTAACCATGCTTATAGATCACTAGTAAATATAATGAGGCTTGGCACCATAAATAATAAATTTTTAATCTCGAGTGAAACATACGTTTTATAAGAACAGGTATGAGTTATTTCAATAAATATAAATGCCTAGATGGAGATAGTTTAATGTGGAGTGTGTGTGTGGAGATTTTCATAGAGCTATGACTTAAGCTGATTTGACACACAATCAATTGAATATTTTATTTGATGGTCTGTTTGTTTCACACATTGCGTAACTCTTATTAATTTAAATGTACAATGAAGATGGTTGTGCCTTTCCATGGTTGAGTCTATGGTGAGGGGAAGAAGAGACATTTGTTAAGAGGAGCGATGGGATCAGCCATGGCAAGTGTTGAGGTGTGTATAGTTAGTGTACATAGTATGTAAAAGGTGCTAAAGGAACACACAAGATAGTAATGGTATGATAGCAATATACAGGTCTGGCTAAATTCAAATGTCGCGTGCTGCTTGCTCGACCAGATCTTAGATTATATGTACCAGCACAACTATAACAGAGACAACCGCTTCAGGCTTCTATTCCGAAATGTATTGTCAGCCCAACCGTTTATAAACACAACAATACTATATTCTATAACATTCATTAGAATCATTTGTTGAAATGGGGAATTCCATACATATAAAAACATTAGATATCGCATTGCATATAATGAAATCGTATCAATTTCGTGAAGCCCATGGATTGTTGCACGCTTCTCTCCTATTCGATAAAAGCATATGTTTGTCTCTTTCACTCAACATTTTTCTAGTGACCACTGAGAGTGGTTGAAACAATAATTGTATTAAGTTAAATTAAGAGTGCAAAGAGTTATTCCCCAATTGCGCTCAATAGTTCTTTGGTTCTAAATAAATAGGTTTTATATATTTGTTAAGCAAATGACGATGTCAAATATCGCATATTTTTGCGTTTGTAATTTACTAACTACAAAGTACGACCTTGGCCATTTGAAAAACAGCATATAATACATAGATATAAACATTAGATATCGCTTTGCATATAAGTCTTGTAAACCCGTGTATTGTTGCACTCTTCTCTCCTATTCGATAAAAGCATAAGTGTGTCTCCCTCACTCAACACGTTTCTAGTCATCACTGAGAGTGGTTGTGACAATACTTGGTTGATTAACACCCAATAATATTTTAAACATGTTAAAGAAGTAGTGTTTGGTAAAAAGTGAGCCTAGATGTATTTGAGTGTATGTTTGAGTCCATATGACATGTAGTAACAATGCATTTACCCATTTAAAGTATAATGTTTGCCATGTAACTGATGTTTTTGGCTACTTGATGTACTTGAACTAATCACGAATTTAGCCACTGACGTTATATCTTATGTTTTTCATTATTGAGGCAATATCAAACCATAGTATCGAGGCGAAAATTTAAATCATTTTACCATAAAAAAACTCATAATATCATAAGATATTTTCAAACGCCTTTTTTTAAGTAATAATGAGACTATGGGCATAAAATGTTATGCACGCGGTTACAAATACTGTAGTTATGAGTTCAAACCTTGGTAAAGTTAACCGCTTTTACGACTGGGATATCGGGAATAATATTATAAAAATCACGATTGATCGTCTTGATCCAGGTTTGGTCTGATTTCTTGGATTGTAATCAGACCAAACTGATTATCAAGTAGGTGACCTGTGTAACTAGTTATAGCTAAGATCACCGACAGACAATTAATTAAATCGTTGTTGTGTCTAAAAAACTACAATTTATAAAAATATTCCACGAGGTGTCTATGTAAATAATTATATATTTTAAAGACTTATTTTAATCATATATTTTGTACATTTAAAATGATTTCACTCTTTAACCTATGACATCGGAGTCTTGGTCGAGACAAATGAACTATTTTTTTTAATTGAACAGGATTCAAACCCATGATCATGAAGCTGCACACTTCATCTTCTGAATTATTAAATTAAGGTAGACACCCCAATAATTGACATATCTCCAAAATAAGATTACCAAATTGTATACAGTACAATGTAAAGCTAAAGATAATTTTAGAAATATTAATTATTTCTCTTTAAACTGTCTGCTATCGGGTGTTTTAATTAACGTATTGGGTCAATAGCACAATGAATATTTATACAAAAATGTATCAACAAGAACATATTTGCGTAATTTAGTGATTTAAGCGTTATAAATGTAAATATTTAATTCCCAAAGAAGGACTTTTAGTTGTAATTACAAATAAAGGGAAATATCCAATCAATTTGTTGTTGACATGAGAGTATATATAATTAAACAAATAAAAATAGGTTGTGTTAATAAGCGTAACCCTCATAAATTGTGTAAAATACGTTACAAGGAGATCTGGAATTCGCTCTAAATATACACACATTATTTGTATTTTATATATTTAATAATATATAAATTGTCACTTTGCAACACGATAACGGCTTTTATAGGCTGTAAATAATCATAGGATTTAATTATGTGTAGTCATTTAACATTAAACGTTGATAAACAAATCGACTTCGTATGTTGATTTAGATTACGTTTTTTTAAAATAAATAATTGAATATGCATTTTTTTAATGATAGCGTATTTTGTCGTGTAAATTATTATTATAATAAATAAAAAAAAATTAATATAAATTGTATACGTGTTTTACAGAGATCATTAGTCCCAAATTAAAATTAAGTCTAATTTTCTTATAATATATATATGAAAATGAGTAAATATTTGTAATAATCGATAGTACTAACTTCGCATTGAATAATAATTATAAAAAATCATTTATATGTGTTTCATTCTATTGGAAAAAATCTTACGATTACGTGATTATAATTTAAGATGTTTGTATATCGGGTTGAGATACAAAAAGTCGAATCAATACTGAAATTATATATATATATATATATATATATATATATATATATATATATATATATATATATATATATATATATAAACATTCATTATATGACAATAGTCCTAGTCCTATAATGACAAAAGCTTTAACAAAAATACAAAAAAAATATTATGGATTCAGGTTATGTATTTTTATTAGTCCGGATACTTTTTTATACAACCGCCTCTGTATGCATGTATAGACATTCGACAATACTAGAGGATATTCGAGTACAGAATTATGATGTATGGAGTATGAAGAAGAAGAATTATTATAATGTATGTATGTAGAGCATTTATTAACCACATATGCAAATTACAACCTTAATATAAATCATATCACTGACCTCACTTTGTTCATCGTGTATATGTAATCAACTACTGAATAAAAAATCACTTGAACCCTTTATCAACACTATTTATGTTTTAAAAAATAACAGTTTTAATTTTATATATATGTGATGTTTTATTTAAAACGTTACTTGAATGACATTTTAAAAATGGTCCAGTTTATTTTAAATAGTCGACCGGAAATGTAAATGTGAATTCATTAAAACATCCAGATTGAGGTAAAGTATGAAACCATTATAAAGATATGCATTTATTTAAATAAATACTCGTTGAGTAAAGAGAAAACTTAATAAGTGCTTTGTACTGTTATTCCATAATTATAAATAAAGCTCAACGCGCGGGCGGACACGAAACCTGATGTCTTAATTAGAAAAAAATGTGTTTGCATCGGTTAATTTTAAATAGATTATCGACATTCTAAAACATTCTTGAATTAATCAGAAAGTATTAAAAATTAACAAGTGAATAATCGTCAATTTTCAGAAGTGTGGATAATAATTCAGTTTAGTGAAGTTAATGAAATTAACATTTTAATGCATTTGAACTATTTTGCTTAGTATAGGGTGAAATTTAATATAATTTGTATGAATAAAAATGTAGTATTAACTTTTTGTGTGAAGCTTGTATCAGACAGATTATTTTCAGGGGTTAGCATTTTTTTCAAATTATTGATATCATATGATAATTTTTTTTAATCTATAATTCTCATTTGAATTTATCTACTATTACTATTCGATGTGTTATTAAGACAAATTGTATCTTTATAAAATACAGTAAATATTTATTTTTAATCCAAATTACTAATTGTAATACAAGTACATTACGAGTACCTATAGATTTATTATGTAACAACATACATATGTTGAGATTATATATTTTAATTTTTTTCCGTTGTTAAGTCTATTCTTGAGAAGTTTAAATGTCTCCTTCAGTATTAACGAGAATGTTTGTAGATCTTATGTCTATTTTAAAGAAAATTGTTACTCTGTTAGTCTTAAAAGATGACTACATGTTGGTAGTCGAAAGTACTTAGACATCCAAATAAAATACTGTGAAATTTCAAGAAACAGTTTTCTTTAAATAATGGAATTCCATCAAGAAGTCAACACTATCAATAATATTTTTTCTTTTATTATGTATCATATGTTTATAATTTTTTTTATATTCTCTTGTGCTACTGATAAATGCTGCTATCTCATCTTAAAGCATTTGATTATTATTTTGAGCAGGGGTAGTTAGCATTCTCATATTTAAAATGAATGTGTATTCAATAATATATTACAATAATTTAACACCATATATTTGTGAAGCTTGGGATCATTATTAGCCTATTCCACTTTTTATATAATTATTCATTTAGATAAGTATAGAGAATTAAAGTACTGGGTACAAGGAATACAATTTAATGTTATAGTGAAATCATCAGCGTTAAAATTAAAAGTATCCCATTCCAAAATATTTTAGTATCAAACATTCTCCATTTTAAATCCAGTCAATGAAATCGTGAGTTTAATAGTATTTTTAGTAATACATTTTTTAATTAAATTTTTTATTTTTTTTACATAATATTATTATAGCAAAATCCGTAAATTATTATTTTATTAATCTTTTAATTTCAAAATTAACCTGTTACAAATAAATAAATTTTCAAAACTAGCCAATTCCACTAGAACATTTTGTCAAATATCTCAGTTGATCCCAAGCTCCACATTTGTCAATTTGTTGATACTGTTTTGTATTAATGACCAATCTAATTATGGTAATATAGTAGTGATATCTTCTATACAAGATGCTAATTAGGCCAGTACTAACCTACGGTGCAGAAACATGGGTTATTACCAAAACTGAAGAGGATAGGCTACTTAGGTTCGAGCGGAAGATTCTTAGGAGGATCTTGGGTCCTGTTCAGGAGGCACCGGGACTATTTAGAATTAGACGGAACGATGAGATTTACTCATTATATAAGAGCGTGAACGTAGTGCAGTTCATTAGGGCTTTAACATTAGGTTGGGTTAAAGAGCAGGAGGGATAGTATCGGAAATACTATCCAGCAAGCCTGTGGGTAAGAGAAGGCAGGGCAGACCTAGGCTAAGGTGGGCGGACGAGTTCTATAAGGTAGTTAGGAGTTTAGGTATTCATAACTGGAGGAGCATTAAATGCGGGAAGCCTTGGTTCATCACTGAACTGGAGTGCTTATGATGATGATAAATAGTCATATCTTGAATTATTATATTTATTGTTAGCAATGATGGTTTAATAGTACTAGGTGTGTGTTGTCGTATGAGTATGAAGATATGAAGATGGTCGGTATAATGAGGTGGTGAGGAAGGCATATAATGATTGTAGGGTAGCCGGTGTAGTGTGTACTGTTAGTCCATTAGTTGGTCTAATGTGACAGTGTCAACACGTTGGGCTGTCAACCGGTGTACTCGTATAATGTGTCATGAAGAAGGTCTGCTCTGGTCTTGCTCGTGACAGCAGACATGGTGCAGATATGTATCACAACAGGCGGCTTTCACATCAAAGGCAAACTTCTAAAATATGGACATTTTGAATCACACTCCTTCATGCCAACTACATATGCAAACAGACTTTTAACAATCATCAAATCTAGTGGGTTTTTGTATTTTTTTCCATAAATGATGTGATGACTTATTAATTATTTTAAATATCAATTGATTGTACTCCGTATTAAAATAAGTAAAAGTCTATAAACTTAATATTGTAACATCTAATAATAATATATCAAAACATTGTACCTATGCAAATTACATTTAATAAAGATATTGTATAATAAAATTCATCAAATCTAACCTTGATGATTAATTAATAAATGTGACCTCATATAAGAGAAGACCTGCGGCTCAGAATCAAAAGCTCCCTAAAATATTAAATCTTTAGATTTTAATTCCATCTAATGGAGACGTTTAATGCAAAAATGCTACAAATAATTTTTTTTTTAATTTCATAAATTTATATTTAGCAAATATCATAATTCGTATCTTCATATACCCATTTGAATGCAATAAATAAATATAATATTGAATTCATAAAATAAATGCTTAAAAATTTATTTATAATGTTTTTATAGGTAAAAAAATATTTATTCATGTACTTTTCAGTTTGCGTCTTTCTATCTGTAAAAAAATTTTCTTCGGTAAAAATCTTGAAAAGTAAAATAGACTTACGAAGTGTATAAAGAGAGCCGGAGATGATTGAAATTATTATGTTATAAAATCGAAATTTAGGATTTTAATCATCAGCTATAAAATAAGCTAGTAGTAGAGTTTAAGATAATCTACAATTATAATACCTGAAAAAAGAATTAAAACTGGATTTGGGAGCTAAATACATTAAGTGAAATAAATAAAACAAGAAAACTTACTTATAAATACGTAAAACATTATTTTATAAGATAATGTTTATATTGAATGTTCAATTTTATTCACGTATATACGATTCATTTTTAAATATTTTTGTTGTTAAATATGTAGGTGCTAATAATTATAATAATAATTAATTATAAAAATATTATTATAAGTTGAAAAAACGGCACCCATCACAAATAATTATAACTGTATGGTAAATATCCGTTTTCTCTCGTTTATTTTAATTAGGTTGATCAATTTTTAAATAGTCGACTATTACATTCAAATTAGTTATATTGGAACTAGGGTAAAGATTTTAAGTGTTTATTTATTTGTAATATTAACTTTAAGATCAAAAACAGTTATTATGACGATAACTATGAAAACCCATGGAATGTGTTAATAGGTTTAGATTACCAGAAGATAATTTGAATGGCACTTGACATCCGCATTTACATTCTCACCTCATATCATGTATTCATCAAATTAATATTATTGAACAAACAGTAGCCTTATTTCTATACCTAGCAGTAATTTATTATAATAATAATTTGTTCACATTCAGATGAACTTGATATTGTTAAGGTGTGATTGTGAAATGTTAAACTATATGTTGAGGACCATTGCCCGCTTTCTAATGGTCAATTTGAAACTAGTTTCAAGTGCGGATTCCACTCTATTGTTAACACCTTACTATAATATCAAGCTATTTCAAATAAAGACATCATTTGAGGTTTGTCTGTAATAGAAGAAAGTGTGAAAATACAAATCACTGAAAGTAGTAAATCTATACACCACGTAAATTGATGTATGTGGTTTCAAAAATCAGTTGTTTTGTTTTACGTTCATCTGGTATAGGAAATTTCAATAATAAATATAATAGTATAAATAATCTTAAGCGATAATTTCATTGTTAGGTACTCGTTCAATTAATTATCTCAATTTTTTAAGTAATAAAAATAGATTTTTAAGCACATTTGCAAAAATGGTATTAATTATTTTATAAGGATAGAAAGACAGCAGATTTATAATTATAAGTGTATAAAGATCTGGTTTGTACTTTTAAATAACTCAACGTATTGAAATCAAGGGTAAAAATTAGTAAATGAAAGTTTATCCTAAATAAAAATATCCGTAATGTGTCAATATTAGATGATATTTTAATAGGTATTCCATTTTTTTTTCAATAATAAAAAATCATGAACATGATTTTGAAAAAAATGCATTTATTTATTTATATGATAAGTGAAATTATTAGACTGTTGTAATTTTTCATACGAAATTTGTAACCGGCATTGATTTTATTGCTTATATATGTATTTTTTTCATTTAAAATGTATTAATACTGTAGTCAGATGATTTTAAAATAATTTTGGTGGATATTAATTGAATATTATATATACAGCCCTTTTTGCATTTGCATTGTATGCGCGTTTCGTTTCTAAAGTCAATTTTCTATACATCTTTTTGAAAATGAATATTTAATAATATGTCTATAAAACAATGATTCTAGAATAATATTCCATTTGTTGCCAATATAATCTAATTTTTTGAAAATGAATATTTAATAATATGTCTATAAAACAATGATTCTAGAATAATATTCCATTTGTTGCCAATATAATCTAATTTATTGTGAAGATCGTTGAATGGGTCATTATTTTCATATATAAAAAATTGCCTTGTCTTCTTTGTAAATTATATTAAGTTTATCTTATTTAGAGCATATTATAAATCGATATCATTAATTTGTTATTATCCGAAAAGCTGTCACTTTAGCAGCCATTTTAACGATGATCGATTTGATTTTGGCAGGTCATAAGAGAAGCAAAAGATTAATCACCAGATGATGTGAGATGTCTTCATTTCATCGAAGATAAAAAGACATCACGAACATAATAAGATCTTCACGACTTTGTATAAAGAATACCAAAAGCCTTTATTATGGCTTATTAATATTATTTGTATGTGTGTTTATATTCTGCATTATTTTGTTTATGAAATGCATAAAGCATTGTGGCTTTTCACCATAAAACCGCCTTTGTGTCTGTTGGAATGGAAAATCTCTTCTGATGGATGTCGTCGCCAAGTCGATAGTGAAAATGCGTCAAATTCAATGATTCTCAATCAAACACTCTAGAATAAACTATTTATATATATATTACAATTTCTTTATTATGCATAATTTATTACAATGATTAATAAAAAAAAACATCTTTGCAAATAGACTAAGGTATACAGAGTGTATAAATCTTTTTACCTATAACTAACATCAGAATGTTTTATTTAAATTTAACATGAGTAATAGTATTTAATTATAGAAAGAATGGGGAAAAAAATAAAAACCCATTTACAAATTTGAAGATTAATAAATAATAACAACGATAAAAGCAATATTAACAAAACAGTTACAAAATATAATGCTTAAAAACTAAATAACAATTTGTTTGGGTAAAACCAAATTTGAGTTGAGTGGATTATTAGAAATTTTATTTTATTTTTAAAAATAATATCAGTTTTGGAAGTTCATTGGTAAAATGAACTTACGTTTCCTCGAGGCATATTTGGTTTTATTTACATGTCTTATGATTGGGTTAGTCGGAAAGTTAGTCATTTTAGTGTAATGTTTCTTACTCAAATCTGCGATATTTGCTTTGATCATTTTTAAACTTAATGTCCTCGTGGACTTCTTTAAGAAATGTGCCAGGTTCAAGATCTAAGGCCATCTTAAGACACTTGTTTTAAACAATTTGAATTTTATTAATATGAATTTGTGCCGCAGTAGACCAAGCTGGGCATCCATACAAGAGAATCGGTCTGATAATCGATTTATATAGAAGTAACTTTTTCTTGGACGACAGCTGACTACGTCTGTTAATAAGTGGATATAAGGTGTTAATAAACTATTTAATTTATCAACTCTAAAGTACTTCTATAACACGGAATATTATAAAACCGGTAGTAGTATACAATAGATTTAAGTATTTACACCTAATTTTTAAAAGTATTTTAATTATTATTGATTTAATCGATTTCTTTGTTATCATAAATAATACATTTAAAATATTGAGAAATTGTGTAACTAAGCGATTGGTAGTTAATCGAAGAAGGTGATACAGTTAAGGTACCGGTCAGTGTACTGCTCCAGTATCAAGATACTTTCACTTGGTCGCCTGTCCACTGTTTGCTTTGCTTTACTTTGCCTCTCCACCATTATATCTTTAATAATATTCATCATTTAATACTGCGAGACAGTTGAGAGAGAGTAAATATTTAAATAAATCTTATATGGATATGTTTTTATGTTTGAAAGTGAATAAATACGTGCAATTTACACACAATAATGTATGGAGTTTTACTGTATGCTAGAATGTTGTATGATTTATGTGAATTTATTTTAATAACCTAACCTTACCTTACCCTACTATCAGAGTGGCCCTCTCCAATTAAAGTATATTGTATTACAATTTTTTATTACATTTGAATTTTATATTGTTTGATAATACAAAACATCTTTGAAAATTGACCTACCCAATGCCAGTAGTCAATTTGACTTTTATGGATGCTCGAAATTATGTCGTATGAGCAATTTGTTTTTTTTTTTCACAATTCTTAATAAAATTTTAATTTATCAGGAACTGTGTACTAGAAATGAGATGAAGATTCTTAACTTTTTTTTTTCATCTCCGTCTTTATTTTTTTTGGGGTTGCTTTTAGAATCATAATATATAAAATAATCAAAATCAATAAAAGAATAGATAATATTTCAGCAAATATACTCATATACGGATAATGTATTATTTTTCATAATGTGCCAATAAAATACAGTATAACAATTTCTTTATATAATTTAAATTTTACATTGTTTGATAATACAAAACATCTTATGAATTAGACTTAGGTTTACAAAATAGAAAAATACTTTTTCGTTTAAATAACAAGATAATTTTAAAAACATTTTTATTTAATATGACAGGTAATATTAAATAATAAATAGTATAAGAAAAAAATAAAAACCCATTTACAAATATGAGGATTAATAAATAATAACAACAATAAACTCTGCATTACCAAAATTTTATTGTAAAGAAAAACAGATTTAGCATAGATTCAAAGATTCGCCTCAATAATCATTCGTCTTCCGTGATTAATTTACAACGATGGCGTCATTTTATTATTATTTTTTTCGTTGAATGCCTCAATGATTTTTTAAATGTGGTAGTATCGTTTAAAATTGTATAATGGAATCGATGCAGTTTACTTAGTTAATTTTCCGCACGACTATGAAAAGCTAGTCGTAATGGAGTCGGGCGTAACAAAGAGCCGCCGATTCGAAATTACTCGCCTCGAATTATTATCGATCACAATGAAACATAGAACAAGAACACCTCAACTCGAAGTTGTAATAATACGGCTTATCAGAGGTTCTCTGGTGAGAGGCAAAATTAAATGCAACTGCGACCTTCGAAGACCACGCCAATGGGAAAATCTGTCCATCTGTCGACACTCGACAACTATTGCGACTTACTCTACTTTAATCATAGATAATAATCAATACACGACGAGTCATTGAAAAATATTCGCTCGTCTAATACCTACTACTCCATTCCTAGATTGGCCCGGTCCGTTGCGACACTCATATGAAAAATCCTTCCCCATTCATATGCACATATATATAAGTATATA